>LGRX02007047.1:12500-40048 GCA_001247695.2 Cymbomonas tetramitiformis
AGTTACGTTCATTGCCCAGGAATTAAAGTTAGGAGCTTTGTGGTTTTTGCGACAGTAACCGATCATTCCTATTTTGGTGTGAAGACCATTTCCATTTAAATGCTTTACGCAAACGTTCCAGTAAGAATGATTCTGGCCAGTAAACCCAAGCTTTTTCTTAATCCCTGCGTGAAGTTGAGCTTTAGTTTGGTTTGACCCAGCAACACCCTGCGCATGAAGATTCAGTTCTCGATCCCCATTTTCAGAACCCACGTAGAACCACGAACAATTTTCCCTTAAAAAGCAATTCAACTTCTCGAAGTCGTCGTCGCTCAAGTCTTCCGCGATACGGCTTACAGTGATTGAGTATTCTGAGATCTTGTCCTCTTTGTCTCCTTTGTCCTCTGTGTTGCTGTTTTCAGTGGGCTTTTTAGACGGTGACTTTTTGGCGGGGGGTTTCTTTTTGCGGGCTGCAGGCTAGATTTCGTCATCAGACTCGCTGCTTACTTCTAACGAGAAAGCATCCGACATTAGCTCTGACAATTCTGAGTTGGATGAATAGACAGGAGGTACTGTAGGTTCCTCCTCTTCATCACTACTCAAAAAAACACGCTGCATTCTTCTAGTCGTAATATTCACTTTTGATTTCTGCACATAAGCACCGTTTCCTGTAAGCATTTCATGTTAAGGCCACCTATTGTAAGCATATCTACGTACTGGAAGCATTTCATGTCAACGCATTGCACTACTCACCATTATTTAATGAAAGATCTTGGGAGAATGTTGTGGTCGAAGGTAGATAGCAGGCTTGCAAGGGCAATTTTCGAAAATTTCGACTGTCGTCAGGTTTCCGATTAGAGTGCTGTAGCCCTCTCGTCCTGCCGAGTTTGCATATTTCACTACTATTTGCTGCTTATCGTATCGCAGCTCGACCACGGTACCAAAAAATATATAGTCGAAATAGGTTGTGTTAGAGCATATAAAGGCTTCCCCACTAAAGCTTACGGTGTCTGTTAAACAAATATCTATTTTATTGAAGTCCGAAATAAACAGCCTTCGGTGCTCCTCCTTCAAGAATTTTGCTAAGTTTACACGTTTCTTTCTTATCTCTTCGTCTTCTCGATTCCTCTTATTGCTTTCTTCGCGATCTGCAATGAATTTTCTAACCCGAAAAACACGATTCAAGACGGATTCTGGCACTGTAGACATAGCCGCTTTCAAAAAGTGTTACGCATTGTTAACTTCAACAGAGGTTAACCGCTCACATCCTTATTTTCCGTATTTTCCGAACAATCGATATCGCACAATTCAAATTCCGCATCGAATCGATATGTCATCAAATATGTCACGCAACACCCAACCATTCATGTGACACAAGCCTGGAGTCTCAATCTCAAAGTTATTAAGTAATAATTAATTTTAAAATACTTATTAAAACCTGCATTTAAAAAGTCACACCACGTGCACACAAATTAAAATTTTAAACTCCCGTTTTCGCAAACCTTTAAGTTTTCCCAAACTAAATGCATTAACATCATGATATTCAAACTACCAACAACTTTTTTAAATTATTTCCTGAAAGTTTGGGTGCCCCTTAATATTCTACTTCTCAGTAGTCCGTGAGTTTACACCGAAATTGTACAGAATTTAGCATAGCAGAACTACCCGTAGAGGCCATCAAAATATTATTCCGTTTGTTAATATGATACAATGATGCTATATGTATATTGCTTTTACATGTATTTCGACAATTGTAGACGAGTCATGCCGATTTTTTCGGAAAGTTGATAACTTAATAACTTGATTTCAAAGATATTATTTCGACCTGCCATTAGTAACACCTCAAAACTCCCGGGGACGAAAATTTGGTAAGGTTATCACACTAGTTCAGAAAAATTTCCAGATGAGACGGAAACCTCGTTCCCATTTCATCCCATACAACCCTTCCCTTTGTCAAAATGGCTGGATACAAACTGCAAGTTTCACAAAACTTTGAACTGAACGACCAATTAAGATTAGACAATCTTTACTAAATATTGCAAATCAGTCATCTCCCAAAAAACTAATTAAGTTACCTATACAATAATATCGCTTGTCCACACACCTAACATCATTACACAAAGAGAAGATCTTCAGAGCAATATGCATCACAACTTTCCGGCTAGCTGGTCCTCAATACATAAAATACTAAATTCATGGTTTTCTCAGTTGGACAAGAACTGCACAGAACACTCACATACATGCTCTTTGGGCTCCTGTGTTGCACAGGCAGTTGTCGACCAGCAGACAGCTGCGGATAGCTTCAGTGAACATATTTCAAGTGCCACTTCAGCGCCTCAGCTCCAGTGCCAGACAAACTCACTAGTTTTTTGCTGCTATAGTTCGCTTGCAATAAATTAAGCCCAACATGGTGTTAACATATCAACTTATCAAATTTCCCGCGTTGCTCCAGAGTACGTGGAAAGTCCTTTGATAAAAAACTACAGGCCTCACGGTCTGCAAATCACAAGGCAAGCTCGACTTAGTCACCTTCCAGTTGGTATTAACTCAGGACAATATTAAAAAGTCGGCCATCACCAAAACAGAAAGGAAGCCACAGAATACAAATGACTAAGAACGAGCAAAATCGTTAAAATCAGTGGAGAACTAGTAAAGTTCCTCAAGGAAATGTGGCAACGCACTCCGCACATCTCAAGCTCTCAAGAGCTGCGTCGCATACCTGCTACAAAGGTGTCTCATTCCTGTTATTCGGCAGAGTTCATTCTTCCACACTAAGACTTAAGTCGCCAAGGTTAATTCCAGTTCCAGAGGGGTTGTCTGTGAGGTGACGGAAAGACGATCGGTTAGATATAGGATTATCCATACAATGAGAAAATATAGAGGTAAAATAGGAATTTCGTGCAGCCTACTTGAACGCATCATCTGCACGAACTCATCGTAGTTAATACGGCCATCGTTATCCTGAAAACAGTCAGGCTCCGCAATCTCAGAAGCTATGACGAGCGGGAAGACAACAACAATTGAACAGGAGTATCACTTCGTGTGATGAGGAAGTGTATATCGAAACAATCTTAAAGAAAAAATACCCCCGGCCTCACCTTATCCACATCTTTGATGATCTGTTCTATGTTCTCTATGGGCATGCCGTGCTTCAGGAGGGCATCTGAAAGTTCTTCGTGCGTGATGTAACCGCTGTCATCCTGGTTAACAATACCGTTCCCTCACTCACTCACAGCGAGGCTAACGTTCATGCAGGCAGATAACGTTGTTGCCTACAATTGAAGAGCGGGCGAACGAGCAGAGGGAAAAAAATATTGACCAAGCAAGCTCTTGCATATCGCTTTACAGATAAGCAGGGCTATAATATGTCCCTCCACCACTGCTGGCAAGCATATGTAAAAGGCTGATACCGTATCGAAAGATGCGAAGGCTTTCCACAAGTTCTCATCGGAGTCCAGCTTGTTCATATGAAGTGTAGAGGCAATGAACTCTTCATACGAGATGGTTCCATCGCCATCGACGTCGGCAGATTCCATAAGAGCTTTCACCTGACACATCAAAACAACCGGGCTTAACTTCAAGCTTTAAACTCACAGCATGGTGCCAACGTCCAGGCAAGGTTCGAGTTATAAAAGTGGTCTTACAACCCACAAAAACATTAAGAATCCTACAAAAACATTAAGAATCGCCAGTACCTGAGATTCCGTTAACGAAGCTCCGCCCTGCTTTGCCATTTTTGAGAGCCCATCTTCAAGCTCGGCCAAAGTAATAGAACCGCTGTTATCTTTGTCAAAGGCCTTGAACAACTCCGAGAGACCTTCAATTTCTTGAGCAGACATATTCTTGGCGATAACCTGTACCATCAAAACGTAGAATGCTTTATTCACTCTGCTGAAAATGGTTGTGTGGAAACTTTGATCACTGAAGGAGGAGGGGCGCAACCCTGGGTAAGGCACCGAGGGACCACCTGGAGAGCCATCTTCTTGAGGCGGTTCATCTCAGAGAATTTCTTCAAGCGGATCATGACGGAGTCGTCAAGTGGTACATCAGAAGCTTCACCACCCTCTCTCACCCAAGGATGGCTCAACGCCTGCGAGTACGAGCGATGATTCTAAAAAGAAGGAAAGATAGAAGAACGACGGCTGGAAACGGTTTCCTCGGATTTACAAACAGGAAGTTAACGAAGCAAAGCAGCCCGTCTTCATGATGACAAAACAAAACACACCGTTGTCTACAATTCAATCCACTAAAACCAACCCGCTACAGCCGTAAATCCCATCCCATACCACTTTCTACACCAGCGGAAAATAAAGCACCTCAGCAGCGGTCATTCGTTCTCTTGGATTGGCCTTTAGAAGCGCCTGAACCAACTCTTTGGCGCTCTTCGAAATCTTGTGCCACGGTGAATTTGTGATGTCGTACTTGCCCTTCAGCACCGCTTGGAAGATCCCCTGCAGGTAACAAAAAATACAAAGTGAGCCTAATGTGCACTATGCACCAACGACTGATCACCCTAGGAAAGCAGAGAGTTGTTGACACCTTTGGGGGTCCAACTATAATCGAGTCACCTCGAGGTGGAAACCGAACAAAAATGCGCACTGTAGTATATTTGACAGATATCACATCAAGGAGAATCACGCTTACAAGTTGAGGGCTCACGTATGTAAGACAAGATACGAAGCAGAAGCTGTCAAGGGCAAAGAAGGTGACTGCACGTTTATCAAGGACTGTGTGTGAAGATCACCACCATTTAACCGCCTTTGCACTCGGTGGATCTCGGTTGTTTAGAGCTCGCGCACCTGTTCAGACTCCGCCCAGAACGGAGGAACACCGCACAGAAGAATGTAGAGAATGACTCCCGCACTCCACACGTCTGCTTCGGGTCCGTAGTTACGTTTCAACACCTCGGGTGCGACATAGTATGCGCTACCCACGATATCGCCGAACCTCTCGCCTGGCTTGAAGAATATAGACAAGCCGAAGTCCGTTGCCTTGAGCAGAGCGTCGTCTTTCTTGGTACTGTCGGAAGGAAAAATCCGCGTTGACGTTCCGTTTTAGTGACATGGCGTCGTTTGCATGTGAAAGGAAACATATTGTAATACGGCTAGCATCCTACACCCTTCCATACCTGAGTAGGAAGTTCTCCGGCTTGAGATCGCGATGCATAACGCCAAGGGCATGGCACTGAGCAACTACCTGCAAAACAAGTCATAGAGTTAAGAACGTGCATATGTACTTGTGATAGAGGCTTTTCAACATGCAAGAGAGACCGGTATCATGTACATACTTCAACGTCGGATGAGGAACGACTATCAGGAACGTCTTTCTTTCACCGCAGCTTGAAAGAGCAGCTCATACAACTTCACCTTCATTATGGTTCTGAAAATGTCGGCCGCATCCTTCTCCTTGTAGTGACCCTTCTCCACGATGCGATCGAAGAGCTCGCCTCCCTCACAGCACTCCATCACCTAAAATATATGCCGGCATGCTTCAATTAATACGTACCAGCCACAGAAAAGTGATGTGCTTGTGTTAGTTATCACAGATGACCGCGGAATAGCAGTCAGAAAACCTCACTGCAAAAGTCTGTGTACGTCTCGCAATATTTGTAGGCGGAGTCTCCCGACTACAACAGTAACACAGGGCTTACCAAGTGAACATTGGCCTTGTCCTCGTACGTTCCGAATAAGTTCACAACGTTGGGGTGACCTTGTAAGTGATACATAATCGACACCTCACGGCGCACATCTTCAGAATCTTCCTTCGTCCTGAGAAGTAGGATCAAGGTAATGAGAATAAGTGTGGGCACTACATTTCGCAGGGCGTCCCTTCCTACATGCTGTCCCTTCCTACAACGCAGGGAAATATCTCGACAGGGTCTGGAGCAAAACCCCCACGATTGAGAACAGCGAGAGATTATCGTTATATTTTTCGTTTTTCAGTCGAGCACAAAAGAAACGGTATATTCCTACTTGAGCGTTCGAGTCTTGGAAATTGACTTGCAGGCGTGAACCGCTCCCGTTTCTTTGTTGATAGCCAGACGGGTAACCTGCGGCACAGGCAGGCACGCACCAACCGGGAAGTCGGGAAAATTCAATACGATCCCCAAGCAGTAACGTCGGGAAAACAAGCAACCTGCTGACTACTAAGGGTTCAAGGGCATACCCCGAAACAGCCACGGCCGAGTTCCTTTCCAAGAGTGTACACACTATTGAGCTCCTGCAAAGTTCACCCAAGACAAGAGGTGAAAATACGTTCTCTCACTCCCTCCACACGAAAGTTGTATCTCCAATCGCTAAGCTTCGTGCGTGGCACAGGAAGCGAGGGGAATCTAAAAGGCACCTGATGATCCCGAGTGATTACGCCACAGCGTTTCGCTGGGCGTGTGTGGCCATTACTTTCAACAAATTTTCAAGCAATGTTTAATTATTAAGAAGCGGAGACAAATAACGAAATACTTGCACCACATCCGTTTACGACATCGAGTGGATTGTTTGTCATTCCTTTTAAGTTGACATGGTTGGGCTGCCGCGAAACTTCACTACTATATTAAGAAGTCTGCGTGGCAAAAACTGTCATACCTCTACTTCACGCTTGAGGATTGTTCCCACGTGTGTGATCTTTTTCTGGGCAGGAGCCCCCTTGCCACCGGCAGCAGCCTTCGGCAGGGGCTGTGCACATCCAATCACACCTTTTTCAGACCACAATATTGAGGACGAGTATACAACAAGCAACAAACAAAAACATCTCGCCGTGGAGAATACTGTAAGTTGAACGGAAGTGACTGTTGTCCCAAGGAAAAAAACCGAACGTGACTGCTAAAAAACAAAGCGCATTTTCAGTATGTACCAACAGGTGCAGAAACACAATTTCGTTCTCTTAGCGGACCTTCCGGAAGTTTAATCAAAGCACATAAAAAACGTTGCGCGTTACCTTCGAGCCATCATCTGCCGAGTCTTTATCTTCGGTCTTGAAGCAGCAGTTAAAAAGTCCCATGACTAGATTTTGACCGAACTATCGGTTGAGAAACTGTGACTTCGTGAGTCGAGGGTTCTTAGCTCTCAATTCCAGTAAAACTTACTGAAAGCAACTATGAAATTAATTCAGCTTACGATATATTCTGTGCCCTCAGAGCGCTCACAGGAAAATCTCAACTGTAACCTCTCGGTAAAACCGCTGTGACGGGCAGCCGTAAGTTTAGACGTTTAGTTTAGTGCAGGTACTCCCGGAATTTTGCTTAGCTGGACCAAGGAGTCATAAGTGCATAAGTGTTATGTCATGTCATGTCATGAGTGCATACAGTAAGTGTTATGTCATGTCATGTCATTATGATTATCATTATCATTGTCAGTGTCATTGTCATTACCATTGTTATTGTCATTATCAGTGTCAGATAGAGAGTTTCCCTGTCGCTGTCGCTGTCGTTGTCGTTGTCGTTGTCGTTGTCGTTGTCATTGTCATACGTGTTGCCCGCCGCGCCGCGCCGCGCCGCTTTCCATCCGCCCCCTCCACCTTCACTGCGTCCTAATGTGCCACCGCGTGTATTCAATTGGGTGGGATCAGCGCCAGTCCGTAGTCTCGCATGCCGTGATGTCGCATATGCCAATAGTTTCCTGCCAATCAAAGTGGGAAACAACTTTATTCTTTGGACCGAGCAGCAGCAGGCCAAATGGCAACTGTAAACATATGATTCGATTTACCGCCGAAAATCATAGGGCAGGCCCTCGCCTGCTCGGATTACGTAGGACTGGCATACGAGGAGGAGAGATGGCACCCTAGTGTGAGGCGCTTTTATTTACTTCCGAGATGGTTTTGATCGTGTCACCTTTGACTTGCCGCCGAATGTTTTCGCCGCTGCCTGGAGGATGTGGATGGGCGCCATCGCCATCCATGGCTCACCCATTTTCACTCGCATCTCTAGAGGATCTTATGCCACTTATGCTCCATATCATTACCCCGCGCCACCCCCGAGAATTAAATTAATGAATTGCTGTATTTGTATTTTGTATTTTACGTGCTCCTTTGAGGATATGAATGTTATGCTTACGCGATACATTACGCCTTTCACCATGTTCTTTCATGTGCTAACGAATGAATGGGTTTCGGATGTTGTATTTTTGTTTCCAGGTAACGATAATATAGAATGATCGTATAGATCTAGTACCGTCGCCGTATCTTGATGCAAAAAAAATCCGTTTGTGACGTAATTTCTACTGGAATATCCTAGTTCACCAGATATCAGAAACTTGACAAGAAGCAAGAAATATATATGTGGATATATATATATGTCGGGTGCGTGGAAGCAGAACAGTCTCGCAGGGGCAGGTGTTCTCGGATACTAAGATGATATAAAATACTTAGGTGAGTGTTTTATAGCACACTGACAACCGTGACAACGGACACTGGTGACACCTCGGGCTGAGGGGTGACAGACAGGAGACCCACTGTGCCCCCCCCCTTACAGTGGGGGTGGCAAGATTGGGCCCCCCCGTGACACCACCTCACCCCGTGGGGTTGAGGTGTCACCAGGCAAAGAGGCAGGAGCACTGCAGGGTCTAGGAGCCAAACCGGCTCGAGCAATCCGGCATGTGCCATCCCAAGATGTCCAAAAGTCTGCTGCTAGGTCAATCTAAAGAACTCAGTCCCCTCGAGGATCATCACAAACCGTGCAGGCATGGAGAAGGGTCCTTGCTGAGTTGTGCTGTCGGAATTAATCTTGCTTCGCCGCCGACCGGGATGTTGATGCACCCTGAACGGCGGGATCCACGGAACAGAGCGGAGAGCCGGCCAATCGGCGTCACCGTCGTCCACGGAGGTGTCGGGCATGGGCCCCGGCCCGTCACGATCGAGCAAAGGGCGGAAAGGGAACGCGGCCGGATCATCGTCGCCATCGCCGTCCACAGCCGCATGCTGTAGTGAAGGTGAGCCACGGCTCGCCGGGGGACCGGGGGCCGCGGCAGGAGGCACACCACCGGCGGGCTGAGCCCAGGCAGCGACCGTAGGGCGCTTCGGAGCCGTCGGAGCATCAGGTGGCGCCCTGGAAGGTGCAAATGACGCGGTGCACGAGTAGGGGCACACCCCCTCTGTGGCGAGATGGCCATCGGTGACGCCCCAAAAGCGGAAGCATGAGACGCAAGGGTAGCCGACCCCTTCCCACATCAAGTAGGGGACGCGGGGGTTCTGGGCCGGCTTCCAATCTCCAACGGGCTTGACGACGGCGCCGCGTGTGCGCACGGAATTGAACGTGGCACCACTGGCTCCGTCCGCCCGCGCCTTGCCACCACCAGCGCCCGAAGATGGAGGAGTGGTAAGGCGGGAGAGGTGCTCCTCGGTCTGCCATACCGTGGCAATGCGGAGGGCGAGGGTGGAGAATGTAAACCTGTGGCCAGCGGCGAGCTCACGTAGCAGGTAGCACCACCAGATAAAGTGGGGACACGTGTGGGGAGCTCGCCGCCGACCGGCTGAGGACGTGTTGTAGGTCTTGTACACGTCCAGCGTCGTCATAGCCGGGATGAAGGCGTTGATGTTTGTCGCCCAGGACGCGGAGAACCGTGAGCTGCGGGGCGGGGTCGGCGGTCTCGTCAATCTTGGTGCCCCGCAGCTTCGTCCAGAAGCGGAAAGTGTCGGGGTCCGTGGAGGCCTCGACGTGGTAGCGAAGGCGTTGTAAAGCGCAACCTCCATCGCGTGGGTGGACTCGAGCGGACTCCTGGTAGAGAGCCAGAGCCGTACCGTTGAGGACGCCCTTGAGAATGATGAAGATGAGCTCGTTCAGGGACCAGTGGTACTCGAGGTACTCGTGCTCGAGGTCGAAGAGCTTGTCGTACTCGTAGTGGGAGGTGGGGGACAACACGTGGCGAAGATTACCAAGAAGGACGGCGAAGTCGGTCTCGGAGTCAGGGCCGTCGAACGTGTAGCCCTTCTGCGGTTTGAAGCCATGGGAGCGGAGGACCTTCACGAGCTCTTCACCGTAGGTGAAGGCGTAGTCCAATCGCTCGGAGTACTCGTACAGTCGTACTGCTGCGATGCTCGGACTGGGGTGGACTCCCAGACCGAGGCGTCTCGATGAAAATCGGCGGAGGTGGCAGCCAGCGAGATGAACGTCGGTCTGCTGATGAGCGCGGACATGCGCACCACCGGATCGGGATCTTGTCCCGGTGTGCGAGAACCCCTCTGAGGAGAAGGGGCCGCAGAGCCAGGGAGTGCGGAACCTGCAGGGGTGTCACAACTATGAACACGCTTAGAAGGGGTCCCTCGGGCACCCCTGAAAGGCCTGTCACACCCCCCATATTTAGTCACGCTACCGCAGCCCATGTCAGACCCCACCGCATTTGCCCCCATCGCGCCCGTCTCAGCCGACAGCAAACGCCCCAACCATGACCCCCTTTTTTCAGTAATTGTCATTCCCCCCTTCAGTCACGGTCCTACCCCAGTTCATTGTCCGCTCGAGCGCCCGGAGCATATCACGTTCACCCTCCAGCTCAGATCTCCCTCCCAGTTTGAATCATGCACAACACCTCGCCAGGCGCTACATCGACGTCTCCGCGACCAGCCCATGCCGATCCGAGAGCACCGCAGAGCGTCAAGCACGACATCACGCGAAGTGACATCACGACACGACCACACATGACGTCTCGGCAATGCATGACAGGGCAAACGCAAGCGCGCGTTGACACCAAACGCCGCTGTCACTGGGAACCAATGGTCACAGGGCATCCGAAACGACAATGGCATTCACGGACTGTCACTACTATGCTCGCTTGAGTATTTAGCTAGCTCTGCTTTCGAAAAGTGAGATCCGAACCTTTCAAAATCATTCCGCGGTATAGTGATATTTGCCTCTTGTGGCCTAGTGTTAAATGTGATATTTGCATACATACACTTTGAATCCACATGAGAGCTTTGTCACTAGCAGTTTGTAAGAGTCTGGTTCGGATCCCCAGAGTGCCGTCACGCCACTCTGACGTATGTGCGAAGTCGTGACGTTGTGCTTGTTTTATCTGTGAATTGCCCCCTTGTGTTGCTCGTTTGCCTTTCCGCTTTTCATGCTTCCACCCGAGCCTGAATTTACAGTCTGCGAGTGCAAGTTAGGCCCGCGCCCGTTTTGTGAATCCACGAGCCGGCGCGCCGGCAGAAGCGCGTTGCCGCCTGGCATGTTTTACGTGGCATGGCAGTAGAAACCCATGTCACCGTTCCGCAGCGCTGGAGATCCTCAGCTGTCCGAAAACATTCGCGAATTCACAACACGCTCGCGAATTCCCGCAGAGGGGCATTTTTCCCGTTGAGCGCCCAGCGGCGAGATAGCCCGAAGCTGCGTTTGTCATAAATTCACACCCGCGACGGCGAACCGTCTCAGGCACTCTCAGCGGTATTCACGCTTGTGCACGATGCGCCCGGCCTTTTTGTGCGATATTTTGTACCATTTGCTATGCGAATTCGAACCTCGCAGGGCTTGCTTGCCGAATATGCTCAAACCGGCATATGTGACCGGCGTTTGGGAATGCACAACCGTAGCCGCGCCAACTCGAGCCGTGACACCTGACTGTCGCTGTTTGACAAGGTTGTAGCCGCACCCATGTTTTTCCCTCAGTTTGTATGATGTTAACGTTTGTGAATTCGACCTGCGCAGGCTGTGGCAACGTTGAATTCCCCGAACGGACCTGTGTGACAGGTTGTGGGAATTCACGGCTTACGGCGCGCCAGCTCGAGTCCAAACACCCGACTGCAACCTTTCGACAGCATTGCAGCCGGATGTCTTTCCTTCAGTTTTCAATGTGTTTGTATTTGTGAATCCGACCCTTGTGGGCGTTGGCAGCGGTGAATTCCCCGACGAGCCTGTATGACAGGTTGTGGGAATTCATGGTTGGCGACGCGCCAGCTCGGGCCTGGAGTGAATGCCCAATTGCAAAGTGCTGTTTTGTTCTGCTGGAACGGTATCACCCAACAGGGTGCCGAACCTCTTCGTTGAATATATTTAAAAAACTTGCCCTCCAATGCCACACCCACATCTCAAACCCAAAATCCCTCACAACACCCCAATCTCAACCACAGCAGAGATACACCGCCATTTCAGCACCCAGCAATACCCCAACGCCCCGCCAGCCCTTACATTGCCGCCCCTCGTTCATAATCGCGACAGGGGTGCCAGATGCAGCCGCGGCGGCACGCGCGGAGCGGATGGACTCCACCACAGGTCGAGGGCTTCGGCGGTTTGACACCATAGCTGGAAGCACGTAATCGGGAATGGTCGAAAATGCGTAAAAGCAATAGGGCACAACTGTAGCCCAAACTGCTTACGGTTTGGTGATAAAATTTTGGTCGCGGCCGCGATCTTCAACGGTGGCCGGGGTCGGGATGTAGTTGCTGTCGTGAGGACTTAAATCGCTGCCGTCGGTTGCGGCGGTCGGGATTTCGAGGAGTTTCGGTTGCCCTCCAAGGATCAAAAGTAATCAACGAACACCCACAAGTGGTGGCCGATAACCTGACAAGAAGCAAGAAATATATATGTGGATATATATATGTCCGGTGCGTGGAAGCAGAACAGTCTCGCAGGGGCAGGTGTTCTCGGATACTAAGATGATGTAAAATACTTAGGTGAGTGTTTTATAGCACACTGACAACCGTGACAACGGACACTTGTGACACCTCGGGCTGAGGGGTGACAGACAGGAGACCCAATGTGCCCCCCCCTTACAGTAGGGGGGGCAAGATTGGGCTCCCCGTGAAAACTCCCGAACTGCGTGGATAAACTCTAAGAACGAATAAACCCTAAGCTAGATATACCCGGAAGCGGTCTCGGAGTCGGAACGGTCTCGGACCTAGCTACCTGTGACACCGTGGTGTGCCACAGCAAGGTGTGTCACAACAAGGTGTGTCAAAGCACGAACAATCATCAATCACCAGTCCAGTGTTGGCTACCTAGGAATCTGTCATAGGGGCCTGCACCGGCACTCCCGGTCAGGGCTGCCTATACAGATTTCAGCACACCACCCCAGCACTGTGGGTGGTGACTGACACGGGCAAGTCAGAAATGTAAGATTGCTAGTTAGGGCAGGAGCTAGGTTGACAAGGCCTTGTCACAACTCTGAACACGGCCCAAGAGGGGATCACTGGGAGGTGCCCACAAGTCCGCAATCCCCGACAAAACCAACACATTAGTCCGCAGACACGCTGCTACGCTGCCATGACGACCGACACCATGAGATCTGCTAGATATACATGGCCGATATATATATCTATCTGTCGTTATACCCTAAGATAGGGTTTCGATATCATAACGGTCGGATTGATAAGATAAAAAAGATAAACATATACCTGACTTTAAGTTCAGGGATTAGGTTTCGGCCTACGAGTGACGGTCACCCAGACCACTCTAGGATGAGGCAGGTGACAGATTTCAGGTGTCGCTGTGCCAAATCCAGCACACCACCTAATGTGGGGACCAAACTAGGTAGCCGAAACAGGAAACAAATGCCTACCGGGAGGCAGAAAAGTCAGTGCTAGTGGGTCAGGAGGCACTGTGCTCATACAGGTCAGGCCCCCTCTCCCAAACAGGCCCCTACATTCTGGGAAAATCAGAAGACGTCTAGAAGACGTCTTCTGAACGTCTTATAGACGTCTTCGTAGAAATGACGTCTTCTGGTTTCCAGAAGACGTCTTCTGAGTGGAACGTCTTCTGGAAACCAGAAGACACTCTTCGGGGAAGACGTGCCGAAGATGTGCGGAATGTCTTCCGGATTTCGGAAGACATCTTCCCGGAAGACATGCAAAGGGCAGTCTTCCCGGAAGATACCCGGAAGATGTTCCGAATGTCTTCTGGGCCAGAATACATTCTGACATGTGTTATCGACACATATGTGATGATTATGCAATTTGGCCACATAGCTACTTCATACCACACGTACACTAGTCGCGTAACCACAGAAGACATTCAGAAGGCGCACGGAAGACATACGGAAGACATTCCAGGTATCTTCCTAACAACTTCAGGGTTGTCATCATGCTCTGTTGCTATGATACATGATATACGGCTAAGTTAATTGATAGGTCTATCTACACATACATGTACGATTGCATCTATTCAACATACAGACCACTAAGTACGATACCCGGCGTATTATCATGTTCGCCTCTTGCGTCTTGCACCTTTCGGTCGTGAACCATCATCGTCGATGCACTCGAAAAAGTCAGCCTTTAAATCAAATACCACCGCCGTCTTCATCACAGGATGTTTCTTGATTACAACTTGGTGCTCAATTTGAGCCGCCAGGATGAATGGATCAGTAGTGTCCCAAGGTGTCTCGGGATCATCCGGGTCGTATGTGTACACCACCTTTGCGGTATTGTCCGGCCCGTACTTCGAGTTTAGCTTGGCAAACCGTTTTGTCGTCGCTTGGTTGAATTCAGGGAACCACTTTCCCTTCACAAGAATGTACTCTTTCGCGGCCAAGTCGACCTTGTAGATGCTATCTACCATGGCGTACCTGCGAGTTGGAGCCACAATTATGGAAAAAAGGTTATAGAGGAATACATAAGTGCATAATGGGGAATAGAAAATCGAATCTTTTTTGGGGGAATAGATTATAGATACTCTATGTCACATGCCATCGAGCCATGCCATCTATCGTTTCGGTTTGTACTACAGTATGAACTATCACTCGGTACCCCGGAGGTACAAGCGCAAGCGGTTCAGCGTGTGCAATATTTTGCGTCTGGCACACCCCCTTCTTCTAAACAATTTTTTGCATGTAGCATGAAGCATAATTTTTTCCACCCTTCGATTCTAAAGCGTTTGTATTCATTAGGTGAATACCTTTCGTTTGAGCTATCGATTGGCCCCATCCGCAACCGCATCAGCTTAGCCTTCGCGACTGCAAGCTAAGTTGGTGCGGTGTGAGATGGTTTCAACCACTTGCGGCTTTGCATAATAGGGGTTTTCGTGAGAATCTTCTCACGAAACTTGGCAGTGATATTGTTCATATCAATATCAGTGCACCCTCAAGAGCATATGGCAAGCCGTTGAGTATATTAAAGACGGCCGCGTGCTGGCATGATGCCTTTTGGGTTTGAAACCCAAACCCAAACATGCCAAACAGCGAAGGGCTTCCCGTGAGTTCCAGCGCACGTAACTTTGCAAAATATATTGATAAGATGCATATATTTCACTTTTCTGAAGTGCAAGGTTTGCGATAGCTTGTGCGCGAAGTTAGCATATTATTTCTTTGACCCAGATTTATGAGTTTGTATATCACGCTAAAATCTGTGTCAAAGAAATAGTAATACCATTTTGTGCACAGACTTTCTTAGACCTTGTGCTTCGAATATATCAAAGATAAATATCTTGGCAATATTTCTACGCAGTTACGTGCGCTAGAACGCACGGGAAGCCCTTCGCTGTTTAGCATGTATTGGGTTTGGAAACATTCGAACCCAAGCCCAATAGATCTGCCAAAGAAATAAATTGATGGTTTTGCCAACAAGTTATCTCAAACCTTGTGCTTCTGAGAACTGAAAGATTTGTCTTGTAAATATTTGTGCATAGTTTCGCGCGCTATAACGCACGGGAATTGCTTTTCAGTTTGGCATGTATTGGGTTTGGGTAAACTCGAACACAAACCCAATAAATCTCCAAAGAAATAAATTGATGGCTTCGTGCACAAGGCTTTTGAGGCCTTGGGCCTTTGGCAACTTAAAGATATATATCTTAGTAATACTTTTGCAAAGTTACGGGCGCTGGAACTCACGGGAAGCCCTTTGCTGTTTGGCATGTTTGGGTTTGGGTTTGCATGTACCAAACCCATGATGTGTAGCACGCGTTTTGCGCATAGCTGACATCAGAGGTTGTGCGTTTGAGGGTGCACCAATATTGCTGTTAGCAATATTGGTGCCAAGTATCGTGCGCTAGAACGCACGAGAACCCCTCCGCTGTTTGAGTTTTGATGCGATGTGCATGAAAGTTATAAGGGCCTCTCAGCTTAGCTCGCAGTCGCGACTGCAAACTGAGCTGATGCGGCCACGGCTCAGTCAAGAGCTCAAAAAACTCCTACCTAAGAGTCTAAATGATATATCTTTGTGCATTACGAACGTTGGAAAATGTTTTCCCAATCTAAATTACTCGCAAACAGTGTGGGGTATATACGTGCAGTGAAATATTCACGGCCGTGAATTTAATATTCACGGCCGTGAATTCCAGATTCGGGAGGGCGTAAACCGTACGTTTATGTGAGAACTGAAGTCGGCTTGGTTGCAAAGACCTGTCTGGTATTTTCTCTAAGTATTTTCAGACGTTCCCAAAGTGACCAAAAACCGAACGATCGGCGATCGAACGGTTTTTGGTCACTTTGGGAGTGAGATCGTGAGTTTAGGCTTGGTGACAACACGCGAAACCACTGAGTATTTTCAGACGTGTTCCCAAAGTGACCAAAAACCGAACGATCGGCGATCGAACGGTTTTTGGTCACTTTGGGAGTAAGATCGCGAGTTTAGGCTTGGTGACAACACGCGAGACGACACTGAGTATTTTCAGACGCGTTCCCAAAGTGACCAAAAACCGAACGATCGGCGATCGAACGGTTTTTGGTCACTTTGGGAGTGAGATCGTGAGTTTCTAAGGCTTGGTGACAACACGCGAGACAACACTCAGTGTATTACCAGTGTTTAAGTATTACAGTCTGAAAATACTTGGAGAAAATACTCACTGTCTGATTTGTTAAATATGCAATTTTAACTAAAGGCGGAAGGCTTTCTCTCCGGGAGTGTGCCCTGTCCAGCGAAATAAAGATCTCTAAGATGGTATTAATCTGAGTAATCTTTTGCTTCAAAATATTATCACATATTCCTACTTAGTATGATGTGGGTACCCGTTTCGCAAAGAAAATGAAAACCCATTGCGCAACTATTGCGGGTTTCAAATTCCTTAAATTCCACCCGCTTCCGCCAAATGAACGCGTCATCCCACAACGAGATGTGTGGTTGACCGTTCAGTTTGTGCAATTTGTTTAGGGAAAACAACGCATACGAAATACTATTTTTGCTAACGCTTCCCTCATCCGTTGCCCAGGCTCTCTTGCAAACGAGCGCGCGAATGAGGGAAGAAACGCCTAGCGGAAACGTGGACGCGGTTGACATCCGCGTTTCCGCTAGAGGTGAAATTGCATTGCCAAACGGCCAGTATGGGTTTATTATGCTTATATGATATGCGTGATATGTTCATGCTGTGCAAGATGCGTCCCTGTTGGGCGTGAGTCGAGTTGGCTGGCTCGAATCACGCCCATGATTACCCCCCTCACAAGAACCGTCAAGCATCCTAGATTCCGAACGGATCTTGCTTCCAACCCTTTCTAATTTGAGCAGAATTGCCTGCACACTCGGTATCGTGGTCAGGAACTCGCGTAGAATTACGTATCTGGTTCAACGAAAGCCACGTATCTGGTTCAACGAAAGCCCTGTATCTAGTTCAATGAAAGCCCCGTACCTGGTTCAACGAAAGCCCCGTATCTGGTTCAATGAAAGCCCCGTAATCTTGCTTGCGCAAACAAAGTTGTTCCTAACACTTATTATGTAGTCAACTGTACAAGGGAACCGTGGAAAGCAAGGGCAACGCACCTTTCATTTTTGATGGAGAATCTTTTACCCTGTCCTCTTTCTTGAATAGAGGACAATAAAATGCATACCATCAGTGTGTTCAACAGTACAACGATACCCGCCGTTGTCGCAAGAAAGGCACACCCTGCCGTACTTTTTCGGAGGCTTCCTCATGTTTGCAATAACCAAGTGAACCGAGGTGGGGTGGGGGCAAAATAATTCAAACGGTGATATTAGACGCATGTTCATGTGTCACAAACTTATTCCCCCAAAAAAGATTCGATTTCCTATTCCCCATTATGCACTTTTCTATTCCCTAATCATTATGCTACCCACAATTATACTCTATAGTAAGTATCCCCGAAGACGTGGAGAAGACACACAGAAGACATTCGGTACATATTCTGCGCACATTCACCAAAACGTAATGCACGGACGCACCGGTCAGTCTCGATTTCCTCGCCTTTGATGTTTTCTCCAGAGAAAAAGGCTCGGAAGTAACGTTGACAAGTTTTCTTCGTCTTGTCCTGAGCTGCCGTGCGATAGCAAACTCCTCGAACCACGACCGAGCCGAAAGATTGACACACGTGAGGAGGCCCTTCGACGAGTGCCGCTTCATTCTCCGTGAATGGTCTCCCCAGCCAGACCTTGGGATCGCTACCGTGCATATGCAGCGGCACATCCATCAGGCGAGACGCTCCGGCTCGTGCGCCAAATTTTCTCCGAACCATATGGTTTTCCCTGCGAATGTATACGTGCACAGTGTCAGGACATGTATTTACCGAAGACGTGTGGAAGATGCCTAGAAGAGATATAAAACGTCTTCCAGGCACCTTATGGGTTTCATTTCTTACTTACCTCTTGCAGTAGGTGACGTAGGCGTCGAATTTTGCCTTTAACTTGCGGTATTGGGGCACGTTGCCATGCATCCACAGCTCCAGCGCTTTCGTTTCAGCGCGGGAGAGTACATGGCGCTTGCCTTGTGTTCCCAAAACCACGGTGTTCGGCGCCCTCAACGGTGCGGTGGCCAAGAACGGGAGCACGGGTGGCCGGGTGGGATTGGTGGTTGCCTCCCGCCGGCGACGAAGTACCAAGATTAACCCTCGCACCACATGCACCATCCGGTACCGCCCGAAGCCTTGCATAACACTCTGAACCGGATATGCATTGTTCTTCACCCACCTTCGAATCTTCCCGTTGAATGATTCGAACACGTACATCCATGTCCCCCGTATTGGACCATACATGAGGAGTTGGTCGGGGAAGTGGGAAAGTAAATGCGTGTTGATGACCAGCCAGTCAGGTGAGCCATCGCGCTCGAGTGACTTGAAGAACTCATCCACCTGGAAATCTGCAACTTGTAGAAGTTCCACTGAACGTCTTAACACCCCTCTTCGGGGCGTCTTCCTCCTTTTTTGACGATCTTCTACGCGCATTCTAATGTCTACCTAGCCCTAGGTAGACCCTAGGTAGACATTAGAATGCGCGTAGAAGATCGTCAAAAAAAGGAGGAAGACGCCCCGAAGAGGGGTGTTAAGACGTTCAGTGGAACTTCTACAAGTTGCAGATTTCCAGAAGACATGTCTTCCTCAAAGACATCTCTGGAGGGTAACAAGATGCACAGAAGATATCTGGGGTATCTTCCGAATGTTTTTTTGGGTGTTTTTGTATTTTTTGGAAAAAAAAACTATAAAAAATCGCGAAAAAACAAAAAAAAACATATAAGGTGCGCAATATTGGGCAAAACCGTACTGTGAAGGTAGAATTGCAAAAAAACAAGTGGTTTGTTCGGGAGAGGGTCAAACGTACCAAGTTACTAAGTTAAAACGGCCGCCTAATTTGGTAGAAGAAACTGCTATTGTTTTAGAGCACCATCGCTCCTAGCAACGGTCGAAGAGTCGATCACGCGCGCAGCGGACAGTGCAATCTGCGGTCCAGATAAAACCCCCCCGTCTTAATCGGACGGGACGAAAGATGAGGAAGGGGTGTCAAAAAACTTACAAGCACGAAATTCGACGGGGCCAGTGTCACCGTGATCGCGAAAAACGATTTCCCACCTTTGGATCAAAGGCAGGAAAAATCTGGGCCCCATAGAAACTCCAGACTGCAAATCGAAAAAGGGTATGGCGTCTGAAGGGCCTTAATTAATTAAAGACGCCAGCGTCATTAGCTCCTATTGGCGCCCGATCACTACACGTCGTTCGGCTCATGTCGCATCAGCCCCACGGCGAGTTTGAACCGCCGCCTCACGGCCCGAAGACCGGGCAACAGGTCATCCCCACCACTCGGCTACGACAGCTCCAGACTGCTATCTTGGATTTTTCGAAGGGTACTGTACGAACTCGGTACGAAACTGTTGAGAGTCCTCGATTTTCCCGTAAAAAACCATCTAGAGTTCACTCGACCGATCCGACGCGATAGGTAAAGGGGCTCGCTGATCGACGGCACTGTTTGAACGTTGTTGTCGTTTCGATACCGGTACGATCACCGGGGTACGGAACGGGATGCGTCAGAGACACGCGAAAGACCTTCTGCCCGTCTTCCAGGCATCTTTGCGGCGCTAAAAAGTACCCGTTTACGATACTTCCAGCACAGTTTGACTTTTTAAAGAACTCAGAAAACAAAATGTCTAATTCCTTGAAACGAAAGAATGCCAGCGGGGTGAAGGAGGGTGACCTCCGGGAGAAGTTTGAGTCGTTCGTCGCGGCGGTGGGAGGCAACGCCAGCGACGAAAACTTCATCAAGTGGCTCGTAGCAAGGGATGGGGAGGAGGGGAGCGGAGGCGGTGGGGGAAACCAACGCGGGGAGTCCAAGAAGAAGTTGTCGAAGACGGGCGGGCTCCACTTCCAAGCGGACTTCACCCGCATCATGGTGGAGCGGATTTGCGACGGGCGGCTGGACCCGCTGCTTAACGTAACGGACCAAGCGTTTGCGGCTACGGCCTTCAGGGAGGAAGTCCTGGCCTGCAGCGACGACTACGATGTTCGTGATGTGAGCAGGCGCCTCAGGAACATGATTTGCGATTTTAGAATATTTTGGAGGTATGGGGTGTATACCTGTGTGTCGGGGAGGGGCACCGAAAAGGGAAAGTGGGTTTGGCACGCCTCCCGGACCGCCCACCCATACTACCGCAAGCACACGGACGCCATTCAGGCGTTGGTCATTGAGACCGACGCCCGAACCAAGTACCCAACGCACGAGCAAAAAAAGGCAGCGTTGCTCAGCATCGACGGGTTGGTGCTGCACGAGCTGCCCGCCAAGGCCTTGGACGCCTTGGACGGTGAGGCGAAGGATGAGATGGGTACGTTCGGGGACAAGTCAAAGTGGGGCCTGGTGGTTCCCATCAGCCACCTCCGCCCCATCTTCAAGGAGAACTTGCATCGGGCCTACGAAACCACCAGCTCCGAAGCGGGGACTCCGCCGAAGGCAATCCTTTCTAGTGCTAGTAACAGTGAAGACGGTGGTGATGATTGAAACTGTAAATATGTAAATAAATAGCTTTGTAAAAAAACCTTCTTCTTTGTTCCATTTGTATCATCCTGCCAACGAACTGCATGCGTGTAACCTGAACGCATACGTATATTGACTTTTGGTAGAGTTACAGAAGACGTCCGGAAGATATCTTCTGGACGTCTTCTGTACATCTTCTGGATTCCGGAAGACGTCTTCTGGACGTCTTCTGGATCCCAGAAGATGTGCAGAAGACGTCCAGAAGACATCTTCTGGACGTCTTCTAATGTCTGTATAATGATATGTATATATATAATAAGACGTCCAGAAGACGTCCCGAAGATATCTTCTGAACGTTTTCTGCATGACTTCTGTACATCTTCTGGATTCCGGAAGATGTCTTCTATACGTCTTCTGGGTTCCAGAAGATATCCAAAAGACATCTAGAAGACGTCTTCTACGCGACTTCTAATGTCTACCATCTTCTGAGTTCTGGAAGACGTCCAGAAGATCTTCCGGGAAGATGTACAGAAGACACCTAAAAGATATCAAGAAGACATCTTCCGGAATTCAGAAGATGTACAGAAGTTATACAGAAGACGTCCATAAGATAACTTCTGGACGTCTTCCCGGAAGATCTTCTGCACGTCTTCTGGAAACCAGAAGATGGTAGACATCAGAATGCGCCCAGAAGACCCCTACGGTCCTAGCAAATTGTAGTATGTGTACTAAATGTGCCCTAAAGGCATAGTAAAGGACAGTTAGTACGTATGGGCGTTAGTATGCCGGTAGCATAGTATATTACAGGCATACTAACGCCATATTGGCCTGTTAAGATGCGCGTACTACAGGCGTCCTAACGGCACTGCGCCTTAAGTATGCGTTGGCCCCAACTGGAGCAGGGGTGAGTGGTGGGGCACGTGTGGGTGTGCAGATCACTGAGATGGCGTTTTATGGTGACTAGAAGGCCAGGGGAAGTTTATTCCGCGGAGTATGGTGGGATTCGGGGAAAGTATTACGCGGGCTGAGTTTCTCGGATATGTAGGGACGTTAGGATGGCGTTAGCATGCCTCTAGGATGTCATTAGGAGGTTGGCGTTAGGACGTAGTTGGGATGCTCGTAGGCAAAGTTAATACGCTAATGGCACTCTAGCGGCACTGCGCCTTATAAGAAGTCGGCCGTTGGGTCGAGAATGACCGCGGTCTCCATGCACGGATGTGGTACAATAACAACTTGCTGTTCTACTCTATTGGCTAATATGAATGGCTCCATGTTGTCAAAGGCCGCGCGGTCTACGTGCGGGTTGAAGGTATAGACCGTCTTGGTCAAGTTATCCGGGCCGAGAATGGAGTGACGTCGACGGTACTCCTTGATCTGTTCGTCGGTCGGCTTAGCGAACCAATCGCATTTCAGTAAGATGTAGACCTTTCCTGCAATCTCCACCCGCAATATTCTCGTAATACGGCCGTGCCTGCATATCACCAAGCCCACGATTGTGTAAACAGCTAAGTTAGTATGTCGTTAGGATATTATGCGCATCCTAATCGAGTCATAACGACATCCTAAAGACATGTTAAAGGTAGAATAGTGCGTGCTCCTTTCTCACCTTGCCACGGATTTTGGCTCACCGTGCTCGTCCACTTCCTCACTCGCGAAGAAAGTGCGAAAGTAGCTGTGTACGGTGCGCTTGTTCCGATCGGTCGTAGCCGTGCGGTAATCAGCGTCGCCGATCTTGACGTGCGTGAAGTTATAGCAAACCGGTGTCGGCCCCGCCATGAGCAACATCTCGTACTTGGTGAACTGTCGGCCCAACCATTCCGTAGGATCCGCGTACGCTCCAAATGGGGGCTCGCGTATGTGCTCAGGTTTGCCCTCCCTTGCACACACCGCGTTCCGGTACTTCTTGTTTCGTAGTCGCATCTGTGCATTCCAACTGTGCACAGCGATACGATACCGTTAGTACGTTAGGCGCGTCCTAAATATGCAATAACGGCGTCATAAGGGCATAAACAACCGCTCGGGGAATGGGGCCACAAATCACCTGCGCGCGTCTTCCACATACTTCTCCCACTTCTCCACCAGCTCTCGATAAGCCGGCAATTCAGTCCGCATCCAAACCTTCAAGGCCTTAATGTCATCATCTCGCAAGACCACACGTTTCCCCCTAGCCGATACCTCAACCGCAATTGCCCCGCGGCTCCCCATGGTCACGGCCGCCGGCATCCGGGTGGAGTGGTCTTCCGAAATGAAAGTGATTAACCCACGCACCAAATGCAACACCTTCACCCGCTTGATGCAGTTCATTATGGCTGGAACGGGTAGGGAGTTGCTCCTCGCTAGGCTTTTGATGTGACCGTTCAAGGACTCGAAGGCGTACATCCATACCTCCCGCATGGGACCATACTTCTCAAGTTGTTGGACGAAGTGAGAAACATGTGAGTGTTAATCACACACCAAGCATACGCTGGCCCGGTCGCCTCCAACTCCTCGAAAAATGACTTGATTTCTTGTGCGAGTGGCTCCATATCCTGCACGTACGCAGCAATTCGTTAGGGCCCGTATGATGTACGAAGCATGTTAACGGCATCATAACATCATACTAACTATATCCTAACCGTTTACCTTAGGACGCACTTGTGTCGTCGTGATCTCCCGCACGATCGTGGTCATTTTACCCACTAGCTTGGCCAATCGATTGGCGGGCTGCCCTTCATCTCGTGGCCAAGCGCAGACTGTCGACAAGATACTGTTTTGCACGAGCTTCAAGCCGTCGTGAGCCCGAATGTGCTTGGCGGCTTTCTTATCGGCGGTAGTTTGCAACAATCGTTTGTGGCCACGCCCCCCTCTTTCCACCGCCCTTATGCTCTTCAAGAAACTGCGCGCTGTCTCCAAGCTTCGCTTCGTGGTAGACCTTCTGTCAGGGCGGGGTGGAATCGCGAAAGGTCCGTGATTCATCTTGTACATCAATACCTCCTTACCTGCGTCACATTATTTGAACTGAGTATGCCGCTAGTACCCCTTCGTGACACCGATAACACGTGGTTAATACACTATCGGCACGTTATGCACATCCTAACACGTGCATATTTGCCTACCTTGAGCATTCTTCACCTTGGTTGTGGCATGCCACGTGGGATGGACACCGTCCGCTTTCGCTTGCTGGCGGAGGGCGTCGTTGAAGTCGACCCCGAGCAAGGTTGCAGCGATTCTGTTCACCAGGTTCATGATGTCATGCATGCCATCTAGGATGATATCACGGTAGATCTTGAAGTAAACCAACCGAGTAAAAACGCTCGAGAACTTGACGCCCGTATTCCGCATGCGCTCCTCCAAGGTCGCTCCCGAAAGTTCGGGGTCTCCGCTATCTCGCAGATCTTCATGCATTGCGGCATGACGCTTGTACTCGGCGTCCGTGCGCAACGGTGGAGTGCCTACACCGAAGAGAAAACAAAGTAATCAGCAAACACTCATTTACACCACATGCATTATACGGTTAGCACGCCTTTAGGATTTTAAGTACATTCTAACGCCAACCTAACGACGTGCTACTAGCATACCTGGCGGATTTTGCTTGCTGAAGAGGTACACCATTTTGTGCATTAATGTTGACCATGTCCCCCAAATTTTGCATACTAGGCACGCGGCGTATGCACCGACGTCCATGATTTGTGCGGCTTCAACCGCTCCCTTGTAGTCCATGAGTATGGCAAAGAGCATGACCTTCAACCGCACGTGCTCGTTGGTGTACGAGTCCCAACACAAAAAACCTTCGTCCCACAACACCACGAGCTCGTCCACGAGTTTACCATACGGCAATTGTGAGTTGGCAGGGTGTTGCCCTTCAATGATCCCGTACACCTCCATGTTCGCATACTTCGTGCGAAGCTCCGGAGGTAGGTTTAAGATTTGGAAGTATATAGGGAACACCCCCATTTTGTTCTGCCACAATGCTGCCCCATCGGCACTCAAGAGTATACTCACGTTCCTGGCTTCCTTGAAAAACTCGATGTGTCGCACGTTCTTCCGCTCCTGCCATTCCTTTCCATCTGATGGAAGATTCCAGCACAGGTGAACGTGTTAGTATATGGTTAAGATACAGTTAGCACGTCGTTAAGGCACTAGCGGCATCCTAACATCGACCTCAATAGAATACTCACCCCGGATTGTGCGCATCGATCCGTCTTCCGGTGGAACATGCCTCGAGTGGGCGAGCATCATCTCCGCCGTGTATGGATTCGCGTACACACGTCTCAGCAAATCGCCAACATTCCACCAAAAGAATGTTGATCGCGGTTTCTTGCCTTTCCCCGCGTCCACGTCTCCCGTCTCGCCCAATGCCTCCCACCGGGGCTCCTTGCACTTCGGGCACTCGTCGGCGGTGGCGTAATCTTCCTCGAAGAACACGCACCCCTTCACGCATAAGTCGACCCTATGCCAGGGGGCGTCGAACGCTTCGAACCGTTTCTAGGCGGCTTTGAAGTTCGTTGGAAAGTTGCCCAATTGATCTCCGAAATGTTCCGTGATAATGGCGAGGAGCTTGTCGAAAGAGTCTCGCGACATCTTGCCTTCGGCGTTCCATTCCAAGCAGTCGTCGATAAGGAGCTTGAAGGCGTTAATGGGTCGGCGCGGGCCTACCACGGGGACCGCGTCCATCTCCTGCGCGTGGTGGCCACCCTCCGAAACCGCAATTATAACACGACAACCGGGGTATGTAGTGCGCCCGTAACACATTAACAATAGCCTAATGGCGTGCTAAAGGTATCATAAAGGCTTAATACCGCTCTACGTTTAACATATTGCGCACCTGCTGCTGGGCGGCCAATAACTTCGTCATCTCTTGGACCAACAACGACGTGGCCGCTTTTGCGTCTCGCATGTCTGGGTCTTCGTCTGCATCCGTTCCATGGTCGTCGCCTTTCATAGATCCAGCTTCGTCCCCCGCTTCGCCACCCACTTCATCACCCTCCTCGTCGCATGGATCCCCCCCCTCGTCGAAGTTCTCACCTTCGCAAGATGAGTAATCTTGGCCGTAGGAGCGGTCGTCGTCCGATACTCCCGGATCCATCTCCCGCATCGGGTTGGATTTGCACGTGGTGTAGGAGCGGTCGTCATCCACAAGCTCACAATCGTCCATTTGGGCCTTCGCAGGACTGTTGCACACCTATGATGCCGTTAGCATGTTAAACACTGTGTTACGACGTACTAACGACATCTTAACTGCACTCTAACGGCGTTTCCAGTACCGGAGGTTGTTCAGTTTTTTCACTCACCTTGCCGGAATGGCGCGGGTGTCATTCGATTTCACGTCAACATCGCCCAATGGCACGACATGACGCACATCCGGGTCTGGGACGTCTACCGCATCCGTGTAGGCCTGTCCGCGCCGTATCCTTTTGAACAAGCTTCGGTGACGAAAAAGGGTTGTTCGACAAACCCACACGGTCGTGCCATAGCACATGCCACAATCACATAACGCCAAGCCGTTTTTATACACCAACCCTCCGCGTTGATCCTCTGCCGCCCGTATTGCGCTTTCATGTGCGTCGTCTCGCATCTTCCACTCCATCTCCAATGGCGTCATCAGCGGATGTTGAAGACGCATCTCCGTGGACACCGTGCTGCGAGGATATGAAGCCGTTAGTACACTGTTAGCACTTTATCACAATGGTAATGGCGACCTAACTCCCGGCGATAAGAGCTCGGATGGGGGCTCACCTCGCCATGTTCACCTCCCCGTTACCCAAGCTCGCGGGGGACGCGGGAGGGCGTGTGTCGTGGGTGTCGGTGCCGATGAAGTTGTTCCATTGGACATCTAGCCGCTCCAAGTTCATCTCATCCGTTTCACCAAAGTACCGCACCGGCTCCCCCATGTGGCGGAAAGCACGATTCACGGCCTCCCAATCGGCAAATCCGGGAGGGAAAATAGGTAAGGTCTCACCGGCGGCGATGCCCTCCTCGTCGTCGAACATGCATATACAGGAGTACATCCGTGCCAACCGGGCATGGGCAGGTTCCCCAACTACCAAAGTCGCCGGTAGACCAAGTTGGCGTAATATGTCTTTTACATCCTTAAAGTCTTCGGGGTCGTCGTCCTCAATGGATTCCACGATGCTTACCACGTCAACGCGGTCCTCTATCAATGACGAAGGACGGGCGTCGTCATCGGTGGGGTCGGCCATCGGCTCGGGGCGTGGCGAAGGCGAGGCGGGCGGCGGGGAGTCGTGGACGTCTCGTATCAAGGAGGAAGGAGGGGTGGTGTCGTCATCGGTGGGGTCGGCCATCGGCTCGGGGCGCGGTGAAGGCGAGGCGGGCGGCGGGGAGTCGTGGCCTCGCCTGGAGATAGCACGCCTTTATACCACTGTTAGCACGCTAAAGGCGTGGTAAAGGCACCCTAGCGCCGACATACAAACCGCCCAAAGGGGGGGCTCACCTCGCCAGGTCCACATTCCCATGACGCGGAAAGTGGTCGGGGAGCTCGGTCGTCTCGGGGTGTGGCAAAGGCGTGGCGACAGAAGAGTCGCCGTCGTCCTCAATGGATT
>LGRX02007048.1:0-19187 GCA_001247695.2 Cymbomonas tetramitiformis
TCACCGACCCGTCATGACCGCAGTCATCACCGACTCGACCTGACCGCTGTCATCACCGATACGGCTCGACACCTCTGACTACTTCACTGACCTGATTGACATCTCCTCTGATCGAGTTCGGTTGTCACATGAGACAGAGCACACTAGCTCATTTCGCATCACACTCAGCATACTAGAACTATATATATTATATGTTCTGTATGTTGAGGGAGATTCTGAGTGCGAAACCCTGAGCGTTGCAGTGCTTCCTGTTTGACCTGTCTGTTTTCTGACTGGGTCTTCTCGCAGGTTTGGCCCCACCACCGACCTAAGGCTGGGAGCCGATTATGGTCGGCTAAACGCTTAGGGAAGCGCCAAGGGGGCGCGCCAAGTAGGGATCATGGAAGTAAAGTAGGCAAGTAGTGGTGAGTGAGAGGAATCGTACGTTCCGGTTCAGCGTTTAAATTAACTAGGAACATCCTGGGACGGCCTGATCAACCGTAGGGATCCTGGTAAACTCGCGCGAGTACCCTTCAGAAACGCGAGACTGAACGACAAGCTCCTCCACGCCATCGCCACTAACTGCTAACTGTGTTGTTTTTACATCACAGGCTTTTTTCCCTCTTCTCTTTTTGGCACCCTCTTGGTGCTCCTGTTGTGAATTTTGATTGCTTGATTGCTTGTTATTCCCTGCTAGGGATTGCTAGTGTGTACCTTGCTTATAGTTTTGTCTTCTTTATTATTTAGCATGTCTTCCACGCCGTACGCCACACCGCCGGTACTGCCGAGACGTTTGCTGACACACCCCCCAGGGGCGAGAAAACGTCAGCTGAAATTTGGCGCCCTAAATGGCACGCCTACGCCAGCAAATGCTCCGGACACATCAGACATGAGCGTTTGCAACAACCTAGCGTGGGAGCTTTTGCGCAAGCCGGCGGAGTTCGATGCATTGCTCAGTGTCATCAAGGGGAAATGTGTTGAGCCTGGAGAGTCTGCGAAAACCTGGAAGTTCACTAGCAACGAGAAAAATGCTCGTATGCTCTTGGACATCCTGGTTGAGCAACTCGATTCCAGGCTCAAACTCGTTCACCCCAAGATGGCATTGATGTTTGACTTGCAGAACCACAATCTGGAGGTTCCGCAGAAAGCGAATCTCCTGCTGTTGGAACTGCTTCAGTCGCTCTGCGCAGGAGACGCCTTGCGTATCCTGCGCAAAGCTGACAGACTCTTCCCAGGGGATGGGAAGATCGCACTCGTTCATCTCGTGAGGCATGTTGTGCCCGATCACGAGGAGTTCAGTGCTGCGGACTTCTTATTCGCTGGAGACAGAGTGGACTTGAGGGCTGGCCAGGATCCAGCGGACTACATTGATGTGTTCCAGACATCTCTGGACACCATTGAGTCTGACTTGGGTCCTGGGTGCACCGTTGCTATCTCCGAGAAAGCACGGATTGCACTGTTTCTCCGTAGGATCTGTCCCGTCTTTTATAAGGCGGTGCATGATGCCTACACAGAGGAGAAGCTCGATGCTGACTCCTCGCTTTCCTTGCTGACCTGTTTCCGTGAGACACGGGCAGTGCACAGGAACGCGGGGACGAAACTCAAGTCACCACTAACGGCTGCTTTCTATAATGATGCAGGTTCGCATCACGGCGGAAGCCGTGGTGCACATGGCCGCAGGGGAGTCCCTGACCGCACCTCATCCCGCCAGTACATTCCGCCTCGTCGCTCTAATCCTTTTAAGGGGATTGGCTCTGGTTACCATGCAGGAGTCTTTCCCCGCAAGGGTGGTAAGACAGGCGGTAAAGGGAAGCAGAAGACCGGCAAAGGCAAGGGCAAGGGGAAGTCCCGTGTCGTCTTTGATAGGCAGACCCAGCAGTTCCGAGGGGAATGCTGGACCTGTGGGTCAAAGGGGCACAGGGCTGCCGACTGCCCGAAGCTGATGTCGGCTCATGCTTTCCATCTAGACCCGAAGCTGCTTGCGGAGCATGCTCGGACGGAGATTCTAGCTGCCCAGTATCAGACTGCCTACGAGGAGTCTGAACAGGCGCTAGAGTCCTTCTGTCTGTTGCACGGCACCCCAGCAGTTGTCGGGTACCAGGAGGACTCGTGCTCTGACAGTGAGGGTGAGGAGAGTTCTCACTCCGCCAGTCAGGAGCACGGGGACTCCGATGAGTCTGACGACGATGGGGACTGGGACGGCCTCTCCGAGGCTCAACAGCAGGAGTGGGACCGCTTACAACAACATGCGGAAGCCAAATTCCAAAAGTTCTGTGCACAGTCCGAGAATATCTCGTTGTCACTCGGAAGAGTGCACTTCGGGATGTTCCGGGCCGGCACAGAACAGAAGGCTTGTGACCCCTTTCCCACTCCCCCCTACTTGCTGCCTGACATCCCTGCTTCTGCACCTGCCTCTGCACAGCACGATGCATCCGTCGATGTGTCACAGCACTCTGCACAGTCCACGGCTACGGTGGTGCTCGCCTGCTGCAGGCAGTACCACTCCAGCCGGACACAGCAGGCACCGCACGGGTCGGCTCTTGTGGATCATGCTCCGCAGGACCGCGCAGTGGAAGCGTGGTGGGCCCATAACCTGCGAGAAGACCCAGTCAGAAAACAGACAGGTCAAACAGGAAGCACTGCAACGCTCAGGGTTTCGCACTCAGAATCTCCCTCAACATACAGAAGATATAATATATATAGTTCTAGTATGCTGAGTGTGATGCGAAATGAGCTAGTGTGCTCTGTCTCATGTGACAACCGAACTCGATCAGAGGAGATGTCAATCAGGTCAGTGAAGTAGTCAGAGGTGTCGAGCCGTATCGGTGATGACAGCGGTCAGGTCGAGTCGGTGATGACTGCGGTCATGACGGGTCGGTGATGACAACTCAGCCAAGTTCTTCTCCGAAGGTACCCTCCAGCATATGATCCAGCCCAGTCTGACAAAGTCTCTGAGCATATGGAATCTGACCAGAACATGCTTGATCTTCTGGGACAGCGGGATATTTTCAGCAATAGATCTGCATGCATCATTATCCAGGAGAAGAGGAACTGGAAGCTCCAATCTGGGGCAGGTCGCTGAGGCTGGAAGGTATTCTGTGCTTCTCATATTCTGATAGTCCACTGGCCTGCGGTCTGATTCTGAATAAATCTCGAGCTCATCTGTCACTGACTTGCCATCAGGCCTGACACCACCGACTCCTGTACCCGTAGGTGTAGTGTAATCCAGGAGTTTAGTCAGGAGAGTGCCCGGCTGCAACCCAGGGTAGCTGAATGCAATGTCAGTGGCGACCCTCTCTGCTTCAGTGATCTCAGAATCAAGTCCAGTAGTAGAGGGTGGCTGTCCCTGAATAGGGTGTTGTATATAGCCGAATATTTCTGTCAGCATAAACATGAGAGACACCACCCGCTGGGCTGCAGTAGATGCTGCAACATATTCTGAACCCGTAGAAGATGTCTCTGTGATAGTCTGTCTGACTGTACCATACTGTAGAATCATGCCACAGAAGAATATCACCATGCCAGAGTATGATCTAGCTGAGTTTTCCAGGTCTCTGGCCAGGTCAGCATCGGAGTACACAAACAGTGTGAGCACACGTGCTGGCCTCTCAGGGTAATAGAAGGCCATTCTGTAGTGTGCCGTGCAGTCCAGATACTGTGCAATTCTGATAAGAGCCTTCATTGAGTCCTCTGAGGGACAGGCCACAAACTGTGATAAGTAGATAACTGCATAGTAGACATCTGGCCGTGAAGTCCTGCTGTGCCAGAGCAGAGACCCAAGGATAGACCGATAGGGCTTTACCAGAGTGAGGTCAGGGTCTGCTGGTTTCGATATCACAAGCTTAGAGTCCATAGGTGTACGGAAGGGTCTCTCGGGTATGTTGTTAGCTGTCATAAGGTCCTTAATCTGCCGAGACTGATTGAGGTACACCCCCTGGTCATCATGCTGTACTGTCATCTGAAGGATTGAGGATATAGGACCCAAGTGTTTGGCCTTAAAGGTTGCTCTGAAAGCAGTCCAGAAGGCCCTCTCAAGGGCCGTGGAACAGGCCATACCAAAGTCATCCACATATACCACACACATAGCCTTAACCGTAGGCGTGTAGATGAAATAGATACAGGCATCATGTGTAGACTGCCTGAATGATTGTCCCATGTATTTGAAACTGAGCATAAACTGTTTAACCATTCTCTGCCATGATGCACCGGCAATCTTGAGGCCGTACAGCGCATATGAGAGTAATGCATAGCTGTAGCCCTTAAAGGTATAGCCAGAGGGGAACTGAATCCACACGGGGAACTCAAGCTTAGCATGCATAAAGGCCTGAGACACGTCCAGATGTGACACCACCAGCTGGAATAGAGCTGCAAAGATGAATAGCAGTCTGAAAGCTGATATCTCTGGGGTAGCTGAAGAGGTCTCCCACGGAAGGTAGCCTGTAGTTCTGCTGCCGTCACCAGCCATACGGGCTTTAAATATCTGATATGGCTTGCCTGCCCCAGTAGGGTCAGGTTTGAATGGCATAGACAGTACAAATAGTGTAGTAAGGTACTGTGCACTAGCCGGAGGTGTTCCCAGCTTGAGCTTCTCCTGATTAACCATATCACCAACCTCCTGATCCATAGCTTTTAGCCAGTCTTCAGACTGTGGTGAGGATAGGGCCTGTTTGACACCGTGAGGTAGCTTAATCTCTGGTGCCGAGACCTCAAGCATATGGGTAATAGTAGAGGTAGGAGCATCAGAGAGAAACTGCTCCATGCTGCTGAAACTGCCAAACATGTATTCTGCTCTGAGGTCACTGCTGAGGGTGTCAGAGAAGGGCAGGTAAGCTGCTGAATGGGTGGACGGAAAGATAATTAGGTTGGCCGGGAGATCAATGTGCCAGCCAGCCGGCTCGTCGGGGCAGGGCTCCAGGATAACACCGTAGGGTCTCCTGTTGCCTCTGTGGGTGGAGATGAGAAGTGCACTGTATATAGGTGCTCTGATTGTCTGACGAGCCTTCACAATAGTCCAGATAGGGTAGTGTTCATTAATGCCGTTCAGCTTTCTGTAGCAGTCCAGATAGTGTAGTAGGTCCCGATAGTGCTGACCATCTGATGTTTGTGATACATATCTGACTGCCATAGTCCAGGTAACTGTGCCATCTGTCTGAATGAGCTGAACACATGCGTGTGACTCCTCTCCGTCAAAGAAAGAACCAATACCATGTATCCTCGAGCCTGCTGTGTCAAAGCTGTCACTGAATGGCTGTGGTCTGTCATAGGATGCATCAAACTCCCGCTCTGCCTGATGTGGGTCTGGAAAGGATCCCAATATCTCTCCCATGTCCTGATGATTATGAATCCAGTGAGGCTTGCCAACATAGTGTATCATATTAGTCTCAGTATCCAAGATCTTATATGCCAGAGAGCTGACTGATACACCGACAAGACGGCCTGACCAGGCCGCCCGCTGGGACTTCCTAGACATGCCAGGCTGCCTGGAGTTCCTCTGCTGCTGAGACATAATGACATAGCAGTTCTGGCCGAAGGCCTTCAGTTTTGCATAGCCATAGTGATAGCCTCTGATCTGATGAAATGGTGTTGTAGAGATGTTCTTGTGAGTAGAGATATTCCATATGAAGCCAGCATGGGTGGCAGCCAGAGGCCAGTAGTCCTCGGGCATGCCAGCCGCCAGAAGTAATGCCTTAGCCATGTCGGATATCTTGCCAATGGCATTCTCTGCATGAGGGTTGTCTGTATGTACTGTAGGTGATGACTTCTGATGTAATATATGATGCTTCTGATAGAAAGCCACACACTGAGGGTCACCCATCTCTGGAGCACAGTCTGTACGGAGTGTAATGGATTGTGGTGCATACCCCATTGCATGTAAGCTGCCGTAGAAATGAACCAGGCATGTGTAGTATTCTGATTTCTGAACGAAGGTGTACACAAATATGAACCTGCTGACATAGTCAATGAACTGACATCGGTACAGGTGGCCGTTGAAGCCAGCCGGGGTAATAGGTCCTGTCATGTCAGCAGCCCACTTCTGGCCGGGCTGTATGGCCACTGATCTCAGCTGGTCATGGTGTCCACAGGGCTTCTGCTTCAGCTTACTTGTACAGCATACTGCACAGAACTGAGAGCAGGTCGGCATAGCTGCTATAGCTCGCCTAGATAGCAGAGGCCGACCGAGCTGGATGCCAGGCAGGTCGTAGAGCTTAAGCAGACTGGCCGTAGAGCCGTGACCCATGACTGCATGGAACTCCACAAAGGGACTGACCCGAACAGGTGTGTTTCTGTTCCTGAACAGGATACAGATCTCAAAGGGAGTGCCGTCAATGAATACTCTGTCAGGTCCGCCATCTGAGCCAGCCGGTGTCAGTGGGTGACTGGAAGCATATGTGTGCTTCCGAGAGAAACTGAATATCCTCTTACTGCCTTTAGGATAGATGTGTAATACCTCCATAGTACATGTCTTGTGCCATATCTGGTGTTGTGGCATATACGGGACAATCCAGAGGTAGGTGGTATTATGCGGGTCAAGGAGAAAGTCATGGTTACCCTTAGTCAGCATTCTGTCAATCATACTGATACTGAAGGGAATGTTACCATAGAAGAACTGACCCGTCCACTGCTTGGTGTGACAATCATCTGATATGGACCAGTGCTCAAGAGCCGGATGATTGTTACCCTCGCCAACAGGCAGAGAGTCTCCATACATAGATACATCAAAAGCCGGAGTACCAAGTTTAGCTGTAGCTGTAGGAGAGCCGTGAGTAGTAGCCCATTTAGTATACTCGCTATTACTCCATTGCCAGTCTGATGAGTCTCCTGTGCGGGTCCTGACAGCTGCTGAGCCAAAGTGGTGAGTATGCGGGTGCTGTGGCTCATCCCAGAGGTAATCCACCTGATTGTCTGTGATACGGTATGTTCTGCCTGAGTCCAAGTGAGTATAAGTCATGCTGATGAAGTCTGGAGAACTGAAGCCGTGTCTGAGCATAACCCGGGTAGATAGAAGGGTCCTGGCGCCCTCTTTGAAGTGGCAGCCAGGGATAGAGTACTCATCTATCTCCCCTGATAGTATCTCACGACCGTATAGGTGTAGTGTGCAGGTCCCGTCAGTTCGGGATACAGGACCTGTCATCACCGTGGAGAAACCAATAGTGGAGGAGGTGTCCAAGGCCGAGATCCTGGACCTGGTGCCTGTGATATTTCCAGTGGCACCAGAGTCCACTACAATGCCATCGCCGTCCCGTGATAGTGCATAGGCCGAGACAACCGGGCTACAGGTAAACACTAGCCCGGGTGGTGGTGTGCCGTGTGCTGTCCAAGTGAAGCCGAGCCACCATGACATGTGCACCACGGCACCACCGACGGTGATCATGAGATCTGCCAGGTGTGAGGTGGTCTCGAGGACACTGCCTGTCTGATGCCAAGCCACTGAGCCAACACCACCGACACCTCTGTCCACTGTACTGTCGCCTGATATTGACTGGAAGTCCATGAGGTATAGAAACAGACACTGAATGATAACTGCCAGAATGGTTGCCAGGGTTAGAGCCGTGAGGTGTCGGGACCGCCTGCGGCGGCCCTCACTGTCTGCTGTTATAGTTGACCGGAATAGCTGTATTTGTGAAGCGGCATCGGGCGGCATACCCGAGCTGGTAAACTGGCCGTGGTCACTGTGAGGGTCTCCCGGGCCAGGTCCAGAGGAAGAGTGTCCAGCCCCAGAATCTGACCATTCCCAATCACAAGAACCACTGTTCCCATTGTCACCAGCCCAAGTGCCACCATCAGAGCCCCAATCATACAGTATCCCCGTCCCCGTCCCCTGGGCCCCTCCCCGTGGGCCCCCAGGTGACAGCAGTCTCAGTCTGTCCGAGGCATCCTCCTGTCCCTCAAGCATGCTCACATCTGCCATGGCACAGCCTAGGAAGCCGAGGACAACAAGTGTGGAGATGAGGGCATGTCTGTAGAAGGGTACACCACCCCTACCTACACCCGTACGCAGGGCAGGTCCAGTGACGGGTGGTGGAGGGTCATAGTACTGCCCTCCCCCTGAGCCACGGGGCTCAGGGCTGTCGGGCTCGTCCGAGGCCCCGACTATGGACCCCGCAGACACCCCGTGTCCGCTGGCAGGGAGGCAGAGCATATATCTTCCAAAAGATTTTGCGGCCCGCAGTTGCAAATCTTTCAGGCCCGGTTTCGGCCAGCCCGGCCCGTCTCGAAAATTGCCCGCCGCAGGCGAATTTTTCCACTTTTAAGTATGGGAATATCATGAAAATCAAAAATTTCACGTAAATTTCTGAGATTCTCACTGTTCGTCTACGGCCCGCAGCCGGATCCAATCCCGGCCCGCTTTCGGCCCGGCGTGACACGCTACGGCCCCGGGCCGGCCCGCCACGGTAAGATATATGCCCTGCAGGGAGGTCCATAGCCGTGGCATATAATCCAGCTCCTGCGGTGACAGAACACGGGCCAGAGCTGGGGGGGAAGGGCACTACCGGAGGCGGTGCTCGTGGTACCCTCGAAGTCGTTGCGGCCGAAGCCGGCAGGGTGTCGTACCACTGGGTGGGCTGGGTGTGATCCTCACACCACAGCCTGTCCCAGTGGTCCTGCTCCCTGTCGGTGAGGCCGGGAGGAGTAACAACCTTTGAAACCCGTGAGGGAAGGGACCGCCGAAGCTCCACGGAAGGGCCGGGCTCCGGTCCAGCCACAGACTCCAGCTGTGAGCTCCAAGACCTCGGCCCCCAAGCCCTTCCTTCCTCCCGGGTCTCACTGAGATGTTGTTCGGTCATTGACTGAAACCGAAGGTCACCTGCCAACACCATGTCAGCGAACAACCCGGAGCCAGGCTCCAGGGGTGTCTCGTGTGCGAAGAGCGCTGACACGGGGTGCATACAGGTGTCCCCATGCTCGGCATCGCCCGGAGTGTCACCCGATAACGGTGCGGCAGGATCCAACGTCTGTGCGGTCCCGTCTAACATCACACCTGCGTCGAGATGCGATTGAGTAGACGCAGGCTGTGGGTCACACGGTGAGCATGTGATGCTCGGGTCCGCACGGTAGAACGGTGAGAGATCAAGCGGTGTCACGGCAACGGCAGAGTCCATGCGGGCATCGACCGGTGGGGTTGGCGTGGTGTCACGATCGACACCACCCACCCCGAAGCTGCCAAAATGAACTCTCCCTAGAGAAAGGGAATTGTACGGCTCCTGAAGATCTTGCTCATCGTAGCCAGCCTCTTCCCCTGCATAGCAAAAGGCCTGAAACTTTGCGGCAGCCTTTCTCTGGAGTCGATCCCATTCCTCATGTTGCTCCTGAGTGTAGGATTCAAGCTCCCAAGCATCCCACTCAGAGTCAGTCCACTCCTGTGGTGCCCAAGCGGGTGCATGAGAGGCCTCATCCCCCTGGGTGAGGTAGGCGGCAAAGGACAGGGAGCCGTCGTCAGGGTACGTGCACACCGACTCCGATGAGTCACAAATGTCCGGTGTGCCGTGCTCCCAACAGACTGCCTGAAAGGCCTCCTCCGAATGCTCGTAAGCTGCCTGGTAGCGAGCTGCCAGAACATCGGTGAAGGCCCCTTCGGCCAGAGCCTCGGGGTCAAGCCGCATGGAGTGTGCCGCCAGGTGCTGCATGTGTGTGCAATCTGCCTGGCGGTGCCTTCCACCGCAGGACCAACAGTTGCCGTAGAACTGTTTGGAACCCGGGTGGAAGGTGACTCGGGACTTCTGCTTCTGCCCCTTGCCCTTCTTGCCCTTGCCTTTGCCTTTCCCCTTCCTGCGGATTCCCTGCGGCCAATTCCCCCCCTTCGGCAAGGGGGAGGCAGCAAAACGGAAATTCTTCCCCTTCCCCTTAAAGGGGTGAGAAGACCGTCCAGGATAGTAAACATCACGCGGGCGGGTAGGGCGTAGGTCAGGGGCTCCCCTGGGGTCCAGACCGCCACGTTCACCGTGGCGGTGCCCTGCATCATTGTAAAATGCGCTTGTTAGTTGCTTCGCTTTCCCTAGTAGTGTGTTGTAGACCCGCTGAATCGCGAGTCCACAGCTCACCAGGGTCAGCTCTGCCTGTGTTTTGACCTTTTCAATCGCGTAGTCCTCGTGCACCTGTTTGTAGGTGACGGGACATGTGCGACGGAAGAACAAACGTACAGCATCTTCCCTCGAGATGTCGAGGCTGGAGTGTTGCCCCAAGTCCGTCGCAGCGTTACTGACAGCGTCAGTGAAAGCTTTGATGAACTGTTTGGGGTTCACTCCTGCCGGGACCTCTACTGTGGGTGTGAAGATGAAGTCAGTCTTGTCAAAATCCTCGAGGTCAGGCATCACGTCCCTGACTAAGGCAGTTAAAATAACTTTGCCGTCGTCAGGGAAGTAACGATGTGCTTCCCGCACTGAAGCGAGCGCTGGACCGCCACAGAGATACTCCAACAACTCCTTTAGGAGTTTGTTTGCGTTGGGCATCACTGTGGCGGTGACGTCGTCCAGCCGGAAAGCATGTGCGAAAAGAGTGTTAAACCGCGTGAGGCGCGAGGTAAGCCCTTCAACGAGGGAGTCAAGTAGTGAGCGAGCATTAGACTCGTCACCACAAAACCTCCACTCGTCGATGGCGTCCCCTTTGCCACACAGCTTAGATTTAATTCCTCTTACAAGCGCCTCGATCTTCTGGTGGTCATCCAGGAAAGCTGCTGACTCAGAATCAAATTTCTTTTCAGCCGCTGACTGTTGAGATGAAGCCGCTACCGGTGTGGGCACCAGTTGATCGAATTGCAATTGCCTCTTAGAGGCACCAGCCGGATGCGCTCTCAACCTCGCTGGCGCCATCAGTTGGTAAGGTGTAGAGGCCATGCCGAAATTTTACAGTCGCGGTGCTCGAGCGTAAGTCAATAAAATCCAAGAATTCAAAATGTCCGGTGATCAAGGTTCTAAAAAATGCACAACAAAGTTCTCGCCAAGAGAAAACAAATTTACGCTTGAACAATCTATAGAAAATAAGGGGAGGGGCTTCAAATGCGGGGTCAAAGGTTCAAATTTTACAGCCGCGAAATAGGGTAGGGTAAGAGAGGGTGGCGATCGTGTCGTGAGGCTTGATGTTGACGCGCGTGCTGCTTCGGAGACTGCGGCTAGCTAGACCGGTCCATCTTAGTCCTAGGCAATTGTGCTCACGAACGGAAAATCATCCTCTCTCTCACTCTACCCCTTTCGTGACTAGTGCGTCCTAGAACCTCATGCCCCGATCTTCAGCCCCGAGCCCCTATAAAGGCTTTAGCCAGCCATAATTGGCGGTTTTAACTAACCACCTTAGGCCGGTGGTGGGCGCAAACCTGTGAAAACAAACACACAGTGAAGCACTACAAGTCAAGGTGCTACGCTCGCATATGTCAACCGTGAAACTGTGAAGCTATACACAAGATAATACGAAGTGTTATAGCTTCCGCCGAAAGAATGTGATGACAGCCCCTAAGGTGTCAGATGTGAAAATGACAGATGCTATGAACTGTCTGACTACCGAAGTCGATATCGGAGATGGCGCTGATGACAGTGAAGAAGTCATAGTAGTCGAACCATATCGGTGATGACACAGATGATGATGACACTGTCGGCGTGCCAAATCCAGCACCCTTTGCCTTGCCTTTTACTGCTGCACGCGACCGGCAAGCATCTTTGAAACTTCCGAGTTTCAAAGATGCGTTTTGTATTTTGGGTGCACCCTAAAATTACAAAACAGCCGAGCGCTTCCCGTTTGTGCGGGATATTCACATTTATTCCATGGCATATTTCATATGAAATATACACATAAGCACGAAGGCATCGGCCACGCATCTTTGAAACTAACGAGTTTCAAAGATGCGTTTTTTGTCATTTGGGTGCGCATACCCAAATAACAAATCAGCCGAGCGCTTCCCGTTGGCGTGGGGTATCCAACGCTTGAATGTTGAATATTCATTATAATATGAGTTAGCATGCGAGGTTGCGAAGGCATCGGGACAGAATCTACGAAACTGTCCTATGCCTTTGCCTTTGGGTTTGGGTTCGAACGTACCCAAACCCAAAGATGGCAAACAGCCGATGGCTTCCCGTGCGTCCTAGCGCACGAAACTTGGCACAAATACTGCCAAGATACATATATTTAAGTTACCTGAAGCTCAAGGCTTCAAGTTACTTGTGCGCGAAACGCGCAATTTATTTCTAAGGCAGATGTTTTGGGTTTGGGTTCGAACGTGACACCCAAACCCAAAGATGCCAAACAGCCGAGGGCTTCCCGTGCGTCCTAGAGCACGAAACTTGGCACAAATACTGCCAAGATACATATCTTTAAGTTACTTGAAGCTCAAGGCTTCAAGTTACTTGTGCGCGAAACGCGCAATTTGTTTCTAAGGCAGATGTGGCCGAGGGCGCTTCAGAACTAGCAGATTGATCTGCTGTTTCTTTGAGCGCAAAACGGCCAGAAGGGTTTCGTTTAAGCGAAACTTTTCTGCGTCTTTGAGAAACACTTTCGGAATATTTTTCATACATCTTATCCACTTTTGGATGCGCCATACTGCAAGGCGGATAATGCAACTGTCAGGGTTATGACCGATGACATATGTGTCATACATGTCATACGTGTCATACATGTCATACATGTCATACCATGTCATGTCATGTCATGTCATATATTATTATGACAGTCGACAGTATGGTCGATCATGACTGTACAGGTCGAGTCGCGTCATACATTTATGACAGTCGCCAGTACGGTCGACGATGACTGTACATGTCGCCAGATGATTATGTCATATCATCAGGCATCTCTGTCATCGAGAGTTCATATGTCGAACTCGAAGATGGCAAAGCAAAGATACATCTTGGAAACAAACCAAGAATCATCTTTAGCTTTCAGCATGCGCGGAACTCGCATGTACAGCATGAACGAACTAGTCGTTATTACCATGCTGGTCGTTCAACCTACGTCTCGGGTTCACAACCCAATGGCGGTACCATCTAAGATGATGGGTGACGTAGGTATAAAAGTGAGGAAGCGTTGTGCTTCAGCAGATCTTCTACGGAGACTGCAACTCACAACCCGCTCATAAGCTGTGCGCGTGTTACTGTTCAATAACACTGCACTATCTTATTATATCATATATTTCTTAAGGCTCGCGTCAGCGTCCTTATCATTGGTATTCTATCGTTAAGGCGAGAAACGAGAACTCAAGTGTGAGTGCAGCGTAGATATCAAAAATTTTGTGTATGCAGGTTGCGGAGCGCGAGTAATATCTGGCGTCGCGATCGCATAAACATTGATATACTGCATATACTGACCGCTGTATAAGCGAAGATAGTGCGCGAGGATATATCGACGCATTCGCATTCGCAGATCGTATACAGCAGCTGATCGTCACCTATACTGCGCGACAAGGTGTGCATGCGGCATACATGCGCGCAGTGATCATATGTATGCGCATATACGATTCGCAGCTGTACAAAAATTCGCAAATGAGATGCGGACGCAGAAATCATCAGCGGAATCAGTATCCGCGCGAAAATTAGCACTCGTATCATGTGCTAGACATACTGCGACGAGATGTGCTCTTAATCATCAGCGCGCACCATCGTGATTTTCATGATCGCAGCAAATCGCTTACTGTACACGATGATTATTTTGCAATTTTTTGATGACGATGTCAGTATGCGAAGTGTCATCAACATACTGTCAATATCGAAACTTGCAATAATCTTTGATTCATCATCAGCGCGCGTCACGATGTCCTGACAGCATATATGTATACTATCCGGGATTATCCTGAACGGACGCATGATGACAATATACTGCAGCATGCTATATAATACTCTAATGTTTGCTGAGATACTATACTCTATTCACTGTCAGATTATATCAACCTACAATCATGAGTGTGAACTGCATAAATGCTGTGTGAATAGCTTACACACACACACACACGCTCAACATGACAGATCATTGAATACTCTGCAGCAACATCATAGTGTGTGCAAAAAGTCGAGTGTGTGGAGATAATAATACCTGCAGCAACACACACACACACACACACATACTTGCAGTATACACTATCATGAGTATATACTGAGTGCATGCAGCAGATGTGCATTTCACCACCTGTACATTATTATACTGAGCATCACTGTGATTGTGCATGCATTATTCATACAGCTTGATCACGATACCAGCTGTAATGTACATACCAGTTTGATCACGTTAACAACTGGGACACATGGCATCACATCACAATACATTATACAATGCACAAAGCATACTGCAGTGCATGTAAGCTATATTGGAACCCATGTAAGTGTAAGGTGCCTGAAGGTGATCTTAACACCATAATTAGCTCGACATGCTCTGACGAAGGATTTGGGATGAGCATGTTCGTTCTATGGTGGATCACTGAATGGAATGCTCACCGGAACTACATGTGAAATAAATCAAGCAACTCATTATTGTAAATGAGAGTATACAGGATTACAATAACCCCTAAGCTGATATATATATCATGCTAGATTTATTCAGTACTTAGTATACAGATCATCCTGCATGATAAATCATCTTGGTGTATTGTAATACCAGAAGTCACCTACATACAAGTGTGTATAGTAAATAATTCACACACACACTTACAAGTACTAAATCAGCAAGTACCTATACAATGCACACACCACTGACATTACTATGTATAATGACATTCACTGACTCAGTAAGTGAAATGATCAACTATAATGTCAACTATGTGCATGATAATATAGATACCATCCGACAAACACATGTGCGTGTTGGATGTCAGTGATGGCGATAGCTAAGGTAAACAGGATAAAACTACATGCTGAAGGGCTGGATGGAGAATATCTCCAGACCCGAAGGCATTATACAATGCTCAAATAAGCAGCTGGTCACTGCTGAGCATTGTCCATTCGTCTCACATATCAGCTGGAGCAACTACAACAAGTACATTGCATTATGATAGTTGATTCAGAATTGATCAGCTCAATTTGCATGTAACATACAGATCAGTTTTCACATGATTTCTGACAATAGTGTAAAGGACATTCACACACACATAAATGTGTTGTGTGAAGTTGCTGTGATTGTATCCAGCAAAGTCCAGATTTGTTCCAAATGAGATATATCACTTTGATAAATCTTAAGAGCACAGACCTATGCTCAAACAAATCATAGGTTGAGAAATGTCGCTAAAGTGGCTGTTTCCACTTAAGTTGATTAATATATACATAGTACATTTGCTGTGCATGGGTTTAAATCAGTAAAACCCAGAATGCTGTCAACTGTAAATGTTGATATACAGCACAACTCACTTATTTGCTATGAAAAAATGTCATATGCAAAAGTGAAGTTCCTTGTAATGATTCTGTACTTACATTTCACATTTACACTGAAATATGTCACCACAGCAATATTTCAGACAGCTGAAAAAAGCTGTAAAATGGGTGAAAAAGCTCCACGTTTAATTCCAAAATGAAAAATGTGTGCCCATTTTATGTAAGATTATGATTTTATACCTATTAAGGTATCAGAAAATCATAATGACACATGTCATATCAGTGTGACACCCTAAAATATTAGGTGTTGAATATATATGGGTAACGCTATTGCTATGGCAATAAATCGCTCAAAATGCTGTACGTAAAACACATTTTGAAAATTTCGGATTGATTTTTTTTGATAAAATGAATGTTTATATATCAAATATCAATCCCTGATTTATGCAGCATGTGTAACGCCCTGTAACAACCCTAAAATTAAATGTGTGTAACAGGGGTGTAACGTACCTCCTAAAAAACACTTTACGTTTATGTGGGTATTAAATGCAGTTTTGCTTAAAAATCTTTGCAAAAACGTCATACTGCTTATTTTTTACCTGTATTAGGGTTACTGATATCAAGTAACACCCTAAACACTGTATTGAGTAACAGGGCCACTGTAACTATATATGCTCTAAAATGCCAGTTTTATTTCGTAAAACTTCGTTTTTTGGCATTATTATATCATGCTAAATCATCATAGACATGATAATACTATGGGCAACAACCCAAGAACTGTTGGGCAACAACCCTAAAACTGTATGAGCTGCTTCCTACAAGGACTGCAAGCTATAAGCTATAAGCTATAAGCTATAAGCTGTAAGCTATAAGCTATAAGGTATATAAGCAACTGACCTGCCTATATGTTCACACTTCCTCAAGGAGGAAAGAAGGTGGATAGGATCACACACATATCCATTTTATATTCCGATCTGGTGATGTCTGATGGATTGCTTTTGATAAAATCACTGCATCCACAAGTAACGTTGAAATCTGTACAACGTTAAATCCACCATCACTAACAAAGTGTAAACTCGGATGGGAAACTATATCCCAATGACTATAAGTTGACTCTTGCTCAGCATTTACATCCTCGAGTAAGTTTGGAATGCTGAACTATATACATAACATATAACCTGATACCATGCTTAATTGCATATCCTGGATCATAAGATGATAGTTATATAATGTATATATATATATCCCATCCACCTGATACACTTTGGCACTATAGCCGTACATAAGAGTGGGAAGGACAAGTGCATCGCTGTAAGACTGGTTGATATAGTCCCAGTGCTGAAGGTAGAATATGGCACCCGAATAACAGCTGATAACTGTTGGTGACCACCATGCAAGACCTTCCAAGCGTAACTCCTTTGTCCTGAGATGCAAGTGAATTGTTCATAATATGTTGACATCACAGAAAAGCATTCTGATAAAAACCCTATATATTCACATGAGTTGTCATCATTACAAATGACATGGGTTTTGAATCGTCGAAATGAGTATAACTCCGATGAATTCATTAGTACAGAATAGCTGTTGATTGAGATTATTCCTCCGGCTGGATTGCAATCATTCACAATCCCTGTACATTCCGGTGACAAAATATTGCACTGGACTGATCACCACATTTGGTATAATCTGTGATATATAAGTCACCAGAGAAAGCATTGCAATCAGCACAATGCTGTCTAGACTCACAAAGATGAGTAACAGATATTCTCAGATGTAATAAATAGAGGCACAATGTGACCTACGCTAAAATCGCGTATGCTCGGGCACTGTATTGTGACCTGCGCTGAGATCGCGTATGCATGGACACAATATGACTCGTGCCAATGACGTGGACACAATTCATACAACCTCCGGTACAATCGGACAAGGTTGACTGCCACGACATCACATCTGAAATCAATAAATCACTCAGAGAGAAGGTGTTGACATCAGTATAGCACCATTATACATATAGTCATGAGGATTTTAAAGAAGACACAGTCTCTCCGATATTGACAAACATGGTACACATATTACCATGCTCTCTGATTATATATTGATATCTCACAGCATACGATGATGGTAATAGCAAACCACTTCGCCGCTGGAGGGTAGTGTTGTATATATACAGCACATGCTTGGGCACTATATGACCCACGCTGATGACGTGAATTCGGGCTGCATCCCAACGACTGCAATGCACCTTCGGTGCAATGGGCTGCATCCCGAGAACTGCTATCCAGCTTCATAGTAAGCTATCACGTCATCACATAGAGGTCGGACCTCTGTTGTATTTAAACGGCGCTTGACAACCGCCTAGCAATACACTTCCTTGAGGGGGGAAGATGATAAGCTAAAAATACAACTAAAAACCAAATAAATAATAAAGACAAATAATAAAATAAAACAATTAAGTTGCATCATCGTTTTTGCTTTGGTAAGCCTGACTATATACAGTCAAACCATGCAGAACTCCATGAAGTTGACACATATAAGTATCAAACATTTCTAAGGTCATCAGCCATGACATACATATGAGCTTGATTTTGAAGACCTAGACATTGTATACCTCTGGTCTAGCATATATCCAGACTAGAATTGTATATTGACACGGTGCAAGCACTATAGCCTCTGCCACCGATGATCATTGAAAAAGGGCAACCATTCTTGATATTTCATATATATCATCTGATTGGATCATTAAAGGTGTCAAGATTACTCAATGCAATATGCAGGCTACGGCCTGAGTGTGCCAGGGAACAATAGCCCGGCCAAGCCATTCGATTGGCATATTGTATTTATGCATACTGGGGCAGTGAGATGGCAATGGGCTCGGAAGGGGACTCCCGAGCCATTGACTTCGTACTATGGGAGCGAAAGCCTGGACTTGATTATAGCTGGCAGCATATTATCGTACACCCTTCTGGTGCGCTACGCCGCTGGGAGCGTAATAGGGGCGGCGGCTGGTTTCTAGAAGACGCCACTCAGTTGAAGGCGCCGGTAGCGCCATTCTCATTACCGATCAGCCGCGTTGGGATCGCGTACTGGAATCCGACGATTGTGATTGACGATGACGAATATCATGGAATTCCCTACAAGGGGCGTAAGCCTACACACTCAGCGCCTACGAACAGTGAAGATTCGGGTACAGGCGCTGTGTCCTGGAGTAAGGAGAAGTTACCAGATTCTGATGACAATGATGACGCAGGTGTCACTAACAGTAAGGAGAAGCTACCAGATTCGGATGACAAAGATGACGCGGGTGTCATATATGACATGGACACTGCCAGTCCGAAATGGGAGCCAACTTCGCCCGAATATGATGACACCGAGGATGACGTCAGCGAGTTCGATGACTTGGTAGCTGACGATGCTGAAGAACAAGCTGAAGCTCGAAGGTTGAAGAGACTGGGACTGCAATTGATCATGGATGAGAAGGGTGAACTTCACTGGGTACCAAAGGGCACCTCCCCTACCTCACCTGTTCAGCCCGATGATCAGCCTATTACCGAGCAGAAGTCTGAGGCCATATCTGAGGATGCCCCAGCCTCTGTGGTGGAGACTGTTCATGCACCACCGAAGAAACCTTATGGGTCAGATACTGGATTGACTTCAATGGGTGCGAATAAGGCTGGGGTGTCTGAAGAGACGAAGAGGCAACCTAGGAAATATCCGAGATGTTGGACACATGAGTATATAACTCAATTGAAGTACTCCATAAGAAGTGACAGTGATGAAGAAGAAGGGATTGACGTAGCTCCTCGTAGGAAGAAAGCAAAGATCAGCAAGGGACGATGAAATCAACTGTCTTGATTAGGATTGTCCAAATGCAGATTCTCTGATTAGGATTTGTATAGGTGGCAGATGATGATATGCCAGCCGACATGGGAC
>LGRX02007049.1:0-26250 GCA_001247695.2 Cymbomonas tetramitiformis
CATGTACCATCACTCGCCTTACCACCTGTGCTCTCTGCAATAAGTCCTTGACCCGGTGGTCCTTGTCGTCACTCACTTCCAGATCGAAGTCCAGGTTGGGTGCTCGCTTCAGATCGGGCGGTACCACTGCCTCCTGAGCAAACAGTAGGGTGAACGGTGCCACTCCTGTGGACTCCTGCCGAGCTGCGTTATAGCTCAGCAATAATGGCCAGAGCTGTTCGTCCCACTCATAGTCGAGACCCTTCTCCAAGGCGAGCTTCTTGAAGCAGAACTTGATCGTGCGTACCACCCGCTCTGTGAGCCCGTTGCCCTTTGGTGAGTCTGGTGATGTGACCCTCCTGTCTATCAGACAGTCCCTGCACAGTTGCTCAAATTCACCCTCGAACTCCTCCCTGCACAGTTGCTCAAATTCACCCTCGAACTCCTTGCCTCCGTCCACCAGGCACTCGGCTGGCGCCCCGAAGACAGCCAGCACATGGTTGCGGAACGCTGCCGCGATGGTGCTTGCCTCTTTGTTGGGGATAGGCACGCAAACTATAAATCTGGTGTAGTGCTCGGTCATGATGAGCACCCTACTGTTGCCCGACCTCGTCACTCTCCTCGAAGGCCAAGCCAAGTCCAATGACCAACGATACATAAACGACACTATCTCCAAGGGGGACAACGACTGCCTCCACCCTAGCATAATCTATGGTTCTTCACCCGCTGGCACGTCCCACACTGCGTGAGCACTGCCTCCACGTCCGCCCACCAATGTCGCTGCCATAGAAGGTGGTGGGTACGTCTTATTCCCCAATGACCAGTTCTGGCGTGATATTCCCTTACCAATGCCAGACGGTCAGCAGGCTTCGGAATCCTCGTCGCCTTGCCTGATAACGTAATCATGTAAATCTCATCGGTAACCTCGTCCCATCGGTGTCGCGCTGCGCGTCTCTTCACTCGACGAGCTTCACCCTCTGGCAGTTCCACACTGCCCTTGGATTTCAGCCACCTGAGGCACCATTCATCGTCATGTATGTCCCGATGCGTGTCTCTGTCAGCATGTTGTTCGGCGACACTGGCCACCAACTCTGTAAGTCTGGTGGTGCATGTGAGTCTGGGGAGTCTCAACTCCTTCTCCTCACCAGGTGGACCCCAAGCTGGCACTTCAGTGCATCTCGGCTGAGCTCCACCTTCCTCCATAAAACGGCTCTTGTGCCTGCGCTGTGGCTGTACTGCTCAACAGTGTAAAGTTGTCACGGCTTCTTCTCTGTGCTCGAGCGCTGTCCCTTCGCACCAATTCCTTGCACACCCGTTTGCCCTTTGCAACTTCTCCTCCCAGTCGCGGTGACTCATACACTTCTGCAAGTAATTTCTTAAGTTTTCTTAAGTTTTCTTAAGTTTTCTTAAGTTTTTCTTAAGTTTTCTTAAGTTTTCTTAAGTTTTCTTAAGTTTTCGATATAAACCCACACTATGCATATTTAAATCGGGGTAATTAGCTATTGGCCGACAGTATACTTAAGAATTATACTTAAGAGAACTTAAGAAAATGTAAGTACGTGGAAGCTTCTTGGTAGGAGGATATTGTCCACATGGCTCAAGGATAACTTAAGAAAACTTAAGAATCTTATCCAAATGTAAGCACGTGATTGGCTGGAATGTAGGAGATATGCACACGTGTAAGAAAGCTATATGCTGGATATTTAAAGATTGTATACACATGCATGCACGTAATTGGCTGTTAAGAAGACACGTGTAGGCAGGACAATGCTTCCCATCGCACAGATATTTACAAATGTAACATTGTGACTGGTTCCATATTTAGGGTCTAAACCCTAAACCCTAAAACCCTTCAATCAAGCAGTCAGCAGCTGGGTACGTACACTACTATGGGATGCTACCCATTCCATCCAGCTTCCAGTTAACTATCTATCTATCTATCTATCTATCTATCTATCTATCTATCTATCTATCTATCTATCTATCTATCTATCTATCTAGTATAACCCACGTGGCTTGGTGACATGCACGTGCAGAGTGACAGGCGAATGATTCTGCTGCCGTAGATAGATCTGCAGCACCGTTGGGAACGTCGGGGACTGCTCGCTGTTGCAGTTGAGAGAAGGCCTGGAAGCTGCGCATCCCACCCCAGATTCTCAGTAACTTACACCCCTCGCCGCTTGTGACTTTTTCGAGCAGCCTATGAGAAAATGGCACGTACGACACCACAGGAAAGTTCACATTCTTATTACCTAAACGAAGCGCGGAAGGGGATCAATGAATGCCTTGGATCTCACGCAGCAGGTGCACCGCATGGTAGAGGTTGTCGCCCGTGTCTTTATTCTTTGTTTCAACGAATAATGCCTTCGTTCCGATGAGCGCGCATGGCACTAGCAGCTCTACGTAATCATTTCTGGCGAGCACAGTGATTCCTTGGTTCTCCAAGTATGCATCTTCTACCTGACGGTACGCTCGCAAACTGGCCAAACGGCACACCGTATGCTGGCTCTCGGTGTCTATCACCAGGTAGTATGCAAGGACCTTCGCATATGGGAATTCTGATAGGGAGTCCAGCCCAGTCGGGAGCAAGTTCCCGAAGCCAGTGTCCGAGATGGAAACGTGGTAGGAGACTCGCTTCTCCGCCCTCGTGTACAAGGAAGACGTGAATTCCTCCAGATTCAGGGACATCCTCAAGTACACAATGATATCGCACGTGCATAATGCCTGTGCGCCCTGCTGCCGGGGGTGCAGCATGCCAACCAAATGCTGCAGTTGTGCTAAGCAGCTTGCGAGGACGGGTGCGTCGTGAGCTACGCGCCTGCCGGTACCCATGAAATAGCAAGGAGATGTCTTAGCCTCCGCGGCTGGGTCCACAAGCCCAACCGAGACCGCTGCTTGGCCGGGGGAAAGCTCGTTGGCTAAATCCGGTAGGGAGCGCATTGTTGCAAGCTTACATATGCCTCCAGGGCGAGCTTCTCGCACGTCCCATTCATGATGGCCTCCACAGGCTTGTTCTTGACGTGAGAGTCTTTCACGATTCCTTTCGCCCGCTGAATACCTCGTTCCATCCAGAACTCCATGGCCGCACCCACATCCCCTAGATAGTATTCTTGCCGGAACAGGTGCACCACCGCCAGACGCATGTTGAATGTAAGCATCTTCGCCGGGCCCTTATCTTCCATGATCGCGGCGTGCTCCCACAAATGGCGATAGATACAGTCTCCCCGCCGCTCCATCTCATCTCGCATGTACCACCACACGATACGAAACACTCGCTGCGGGTCGCCTCCATATGCATCACCTTCTACCCATAGGCACCTGACCTGCGCCCGGCCGTGCGGGGATATCAACGGTGGGCTTTTATACTTGGCCACCGCACTCGAAAACAGTCCACCCACCACGAAGAACGGCAGTAGACTTTCCGAACTCGGATTGAGCGTCAGCTCATATTCCTGACGAACAAGTTCCTGTGTGCTAACGGCCAACTTCCTCCAGGTACAAAGCCGAACACAGAAATCCTGGAGGTCCTCCACCCCCATCCTACTGAACTCCGGGGTCAGGGGGGGCTCGCCGAAAGCTTCGCGTGCAAGCTTCCAACTTTTGCAGTTGACCGTAATGTTATTGTGCAGATTTTTCCGGAGGGTGGTAATACTCACGCCCGTTTCAACTAATTGCCGGTTACTCCCCCTAGGGAGGTTCTCGGCCAGGAGGTAATGCGCTCTGCGCCTTCCGAAGCGTCTCTTCCTCCCCGCTGTATTCCTCGAGTAACTGCAACAACGTACCCAGCCTCTCGCTGATCCAATCTATCCATGCCACGATGACCTCTAAGTCTGCCAACTGGGCCGTGTAGACGGCGAGCGCCGCTCCTCCTCGGAACTCTCTGATGGCCTCCAACTGCACGTCATCTGCCGAACCTCCCCCACTGATGTGGTAATCCAACAGCACGTCTACGTTATCCGGATGCACTTGGGTGTGCACGGAACGGGCGTCCGCTCCCGGGAACGTTCTTATCCATGGCCTGCCCCCATACTCCTGCCCCCCCTGGCCCACACAAACCCCCTGCACTGTAAGGTCGCGTATTAGAGGAGCTGTCCTCACACCGCACCGAACATGGGCATAGGTTGCAATACTCTTATTCATTATAAACAATACTCTTATTCATTATAAAAACATATTATTTACATGTACATATTCATCTTTTATTAATATTGGTCTTGATCAATTAAGGTTGGCAAGGTACGATTTTGCCTACTTCTTCAGCTTTGCTTTACTACATTCCTGTCGATGGCACGACTTCCAGGGCTTTATCGCACAATCATGGGAACAATACACTGCTTGGTGACAGCCACCACACCGCTTCTCCCCTTGTTTACCACAATTTATACAAAGACACTGGTGTGCTGACACCGAGCACTTCCCAAACCGATCCTTGTTTGCCTTGCGAACAGCGGCTGTTGTGAAGCACGCGGTCCAGCCGTTGGGGAGCTTCACTGGTGATTCGAAGTCTGTTGTGCCCAATGACAATGTTGACAACCCAATCTCCTGGTAACACCCCGAACGGTCGAGTGTCAGAGGAGCTGTCCTCACACCGCACCATATATATTCCGTGTGCCCTACCCACATGCGCCCACGGTCAACCGCACCAACCCGAAACAACCACATACATCCTACCGGCCACACCCCCTTATTATGGTCGCGTGTCAGAGGAGCTGTCCTCACACCGCACCATATATATTCAGTGTACCCTACCCACATTCGCCCACGGTCCGCCGCACCAACCCGAAACAAACATATACATTGTACCTACCACACCCCCTTCTGGTCGCGTGTCAGAGGAGCTGTCCTCACACCGTTTCAACCGAGCCACGGGTCCGGGGGCGCGCCTCGAGCCTTGAATAACAAGGACGCGCACGCCTCTTCTAACCCACCGGCTATAATCCACAAAGAAGATGCCTTGCAGACGAGTAGCCACGGGTACAGGGGGCGCGCAGCGAGCCTTGAATCAGGCCACGCGCACGCCGCTCCCGACCCACCGGCTCATCGTCGGGGAAAAGAAAAACAACCATTCGTCTTGTAACCTTACCGGCCGGTCGAAGAATTCCCCCACGGTCCACCGCACCAACCCGAAACAGCCACGTACATCCTACCGGCCACACAATCTTATTATGGTCGCGTGCTAGAGGAGCTGTCCTCACACCGCACCATATATATTCCGTGTGCCCTACCCACATTCGCCCACGGTCCGCCGCACCGGCCCGAAACAACCACAGACATCCTACCGGCCACACCCCCTTATTATGGTCGCGTGTCAGAGGAGCTGTCCTCACACCGCACCATACATATTCGGTGTGCCCTGTACGCACATAGCACCACCTGAGAGATGACATACGCTCATTCAACAAGACGTTCTAAAATTTATTTCAAAAGTTGCTTACATCTAGGGGGCTGCGCCACGCCCTTCCCTAGCGCACTCGCTACTATCCATGCAGACTGCTTATTTCGGACATTGGTACACTGCTTAGATGAGTTCACCGCAGACCACCACTATCTCAGCCACTATCGGGGTTCACAGTTCACTTTGTCCCACTGCTGACATGAGGTCGCGAAGCTCGGGTATCTGATGCAGAAAACGGCCCAATATACCCCCGCGTGATCATACGGGCAGCGCAGCGTACGCTCCAAGTCTTGAACACATAACCGCCATATTCACATAGACCCGCCATATTCCTCCATTCCGACACAGCGATGGCCTTGCATTGGTGTCGGTGTGTCCGCTGCCAGTCTCCGCGCCGACACTCGGGTGAACAGTACACGTACGCGAAAGGCACCCTCCGCATTGACGGACGCCTTTCCCAATCAGGACACGGCGACATACGGAACAAGGCTCTTGTCTCTTCGGCAGGGATCTCGGGGGATTCGGTTGACAGTATTCCGCAAAGTGAGCATGGATGTAGATTATTGTTCTCCAACACTCGTGGCCGTGTGAGTACTGGCGCGGAAAACTGGTGGATTCGCTTTGCCCGCGGTTTTGAAAAGATGAAGCGTAGATACCTTCCGCTGCACGTATGCATACCACACGATTGGCATAGTCAGGTCTGCCGTATTTGGGATTTTTTGAGTGGTACGCATCTGCCGAAATATATATGCACTCCGGCGCGAACTGTGATACATTGTATCCAGTGCATTTCATGAGAGGTTCGATGGGATTCTCACGACACCATGCCTCCACCATGATATCTCCGCGCGCAGGATACCCAGTCGCAGAATACTTGTCTTGCACATACACAAACTCCATCAACGTCTCGCCCGGCCGGTCATTGGTCACCCAGCTTTCCCTCCACCATCCGCGACGCAACTGACCTTCCACAACAACATTGCCTGATTGGAGCGACTCCACGCGCCATTGGACGACACGGTGGAACATGGTTCGCACGGCGGTAACCACCAGCGCCAAGAAAAGGGCACGCGAAGAAAACGGTCGTGGATCATAGCGCAGTTCCGGGCACTTTAGCGAACCGAACATCGCACATGCATCGCTTTCGGGCTCCCATTGCCTTGGTGCAGTTTCCGGCACATCCAGGAGAAACATCTCTGCATTCCCTTGGGGACGTGCACCCTCCCACAGCGAGCCCCAGGATGCATCCGGGCCGTACAGGCAATGCCCGTGAAACGTGAACTCGAAGGAGTACGATTCAGCTCCCTCCACATCTTGACGCATGCGGCGGACATAGCAGAACGCCCGACATCGGTGCCGCAAAAGTTAAGTCATGTCCACCCAAGAGTCGAGCGTGTCGAACGCATTCGCACACGCGGATCGCAGCGGTTCGTGCGGCAGACCGGTTAAAGTGCCTGCAACCTAAAACACCGCACGATCGGATTTCAATACACTTTATTGCCAAAAGTATTACTCATCTGGAAGTTTTAGGTGCCTCCATAATCTACCTTTAATAAATGGAGCATTAAACGGACAAGTAGCGCGATTGCAGCCCTCGCTTGCAGGTCCGGCATGGAACTCGCCTCTGAGTGATCACCAGTGACCTCCTCCTCACCAGCAGAGCCAACGTGCTCCTCTGCAGCATATTCCTCTCGCTCGTTGAAGTTGGAATCGTACTCTGCTTCATCCTCTTCGCCATCTGAAAGCGCCTGAGCCTCTGCACCTTTGCCCCCACCAGCTTGCCCTGCAGTCTGCATGTACGACAACTCAGCAGCCAGCCTGTCCTGCACCTCCGCGCTGACAGCTGCCCTCTGCTGCTTAGCCTCCGGCAACTTGAGCCACTCCTCAGTGGTGATACCCATCTTGTGCTTGGGGAACATGTGCTTGAGGTTGTACTCGCGCATCTTGGCAGTGTGCACCTCGTTCTCATATCTCGAGTTCAGGCGCTTCTTGTGAAAGTCCGGAGGCACCTGCGCATCCCTGCTCCCAGTGAAGCAGCGACCTGCCGAGTGCCACATCTGGGTGAAGCAATACTTGCACTGCTTGTCGTTCTTGGCGTCAGGAGGCGGGACCTTGTTATAGGAGGACTTGGCCCTCTCAGCGTTATTGGCCTCCCGGGGTGGCCTCTTGTTCGCGTCTTCACCAGCAGGTGTGGATGGCTCTTTCTTCTTGAAGTCCTTGCGCCTGCCCCCAGACTTCTTGGCAGCGCCAGAGCGCCGAATGGCGGCCAACATCTCAGGGAGGTCGATCCCCAGTTGCCTGGCCTCATAACATGAGTAGACGCAACTTGACCTGCGTGTAAGGTCCTGCTGAAGGGTCAACGCCCACGATTCTGCATCATTCTTCAACTTGTCCTGCACCTCCACGATGACCTCCAGGTCCTCCCACGTCGCCTTGTTAGGGGCGGGGTAGCTGACTCGTAACTGCTCAGAAACGCGCTCCGTGTACTCCTTGATACGAAGCCCCTTGATGCACTCCTCGATGTTCTGCCTGGTGGCGATGTCCTCCACCATCCTGCCGGCGTTCAACGAGGCTTCCCTGCGCCTACAGCTCTTAACATATATAAGCAAGGCCATCTTGTTCAGGGGTCTGTGGCTTAGCCACCAGGAGGTCCTCCTTCTCTTTGGTACCCTTCATACGAAACTTAGCCTCAAGTTCTGCGACGCACGCCCGCAGAGCCCAGAAATAATGAGTATCTTCAGTGCCATCGATGCCTGTGAGGCCCTTGGTTGAAGTCCCCACAGTTTGCCACTCTTGAGAGTCCTCCCCGTCGGCGTCACCCTCCTCAAAAGCTTTACAGACTGTTCACGTCTCCCCTGCCTTCATCTCATTTCCATCCGCGCCTTTGGACCACCGCATCACATCCTCTACAGCTGCGATGGTCGCCGCCAGCTTAGTGCGCAATGCTCGATTTAATAAGGTGTCGATTACCATGGTGAGATCCCATTTGCCTGCTCCACCACTTTCCGCCGCTTCCATTCCAAGCTTGCCAACTCGATGGCCTCGCTATCTGTGATGGACACTCTCACACCACCAAGCAACAAGTGGCTTGCCCCATGTGATTCGGCCACCAACTCCGCATCATCGTGACCCCTCACAACTCGATCAACATCTCGCATGTAAAGGCCTTGCGCTTGGTCGATGCATACACGAATGTATTCATCGACTGCCATTTGTCGAGATGGCATGCTGGCGGTGGTGGTGAAGTAAGCTCGATCAATGGTATCAAAATCGTCGATGGACTTGTACCCGCAAAATTCAGTAAGTGCCGCCTTCATAGTACGATTTGTGGTAGACGCATTTGCTGCCTCCGCGATGGTCTCAAGCTTCCAGCTGAAAACCAATGCGGGATTCACTGATGCAGCACATCGAATAACCACTGGAGAATCTACGCCGATAGTGTGCAGCATAGTGTATCCTGCTTGGCCGCAGTGGCGAGGATAGCAAGCTCTCGTTCCCACACGGTACGGAAATAATGCCTGCTGTCTGCTTCTTCACCGTCGGTGCTGTGTGTCCCTCCACGTCGATGAAACGATCCGGTAAACCACCCAGTTCCGTTGAGGCACTGTCTTCACACATTCGTATGCACAGCTCCACCTGTCTCCGACCCTATATCAGATCCTGCTGTGTCCAAACCCTGTTCAGTTCCCCGACAATTGTATATAGGCGTTGCTGGCGCGCCACCCCTACCCCTACGCACCAAGATGCCCGCCACGGGCGGCTCGGTTGTCCAAATCTACTTTTGAAAAATGCTCTTAGCTCCCCATGCAGCCCCCATTCATATACCTGTCTTCGACCCTATGCCAGATACTGCTGGTTCCAAACCCTGTTCAGTTCCCCGACAATTTGTATGTAGGCGCTGCTGGCGCCACCCCTACCCCCATGCACCAAGATGCCCGCCACGGGCGGCTCGGTTGTCCAAATCTACTTTTGAAAAATGCTCCTAACTCCCCAGTCACAAGGGGGCATACGCGGATAGGACATGGGGCGTATGGCGGGGGGAATCGGGGAATTAGGGAAAACACACAAGTCATCTGAAAACGAACAGTGACATGAAGGGCACACACACGAAAGTGCATATGAAACCAAAATGTTATGCGAGGATGCATCGAGGATCTCGTAGGCGAGCGTTGAGCGTGGAGTCGGTCGAAGATGAACACACGCGGAAAGGGGTCCGCGACTAGTCGAAGGGCATCATGCAGTCGAGCAGTGTTCCTACATGTAAGCAAAAAGTTAGTCCTGCATACACATATCGATGCATACACACTTAACGTCAGTCGCAGAAACATTATGCACAAAGATATTCATAGCTGGCAAGGTCACAACAGCAGGGTCACAGCAGGAGGTGCACGGGAAGATGCAAACACGGAATGAGCTTGGAATTGCATCAGAACTCCCCTTTGGGTTAACTTCGAAGTTCGAAGCATCATCGATCTTAGAAACCCAGCTTTCTAGGCATTGATTGGCAGTATCTTTTTTACTATGACAGACGACTGAAAACTCGAACGATCTTGGAAATCTGTTTTTTTAGTTTCCGATTGGCTAGTATTTTATAATGTGACTCGTGATTGAAAAGGCGATCGACTGCATTGATGACAGACGATCATCGTAGACATCTTCGTCGTTCGCTTCACCGTAGGTTCGATGACGCGACGGTGCTGATCACCGTGCGCTGACGCGCCGGTTACAAAACAGCCTGAGGTAGGATAGACTGTGATGCCATGACATTGACATGACAGCGACAGTCGACACTGATGACACGCCGATGACACTGTAAGCAATATTTGAGAAATATGTCGCGAGTTGTGATGACGTGGCAGAGTCGAGAAATATTGTTGCAAAGCATATTTCATGACGTGGCCCTCACGCATGATCCCTTCGATTGATCGAGGGCTGATGTGTCACAAATATATCATGAAGAGGAGCTAGTTAGCCCCAATATGACCTGAGGTCGCTGACGCTCTCTCGGGTCATATTGGGGCTAATTAGCACATCTTCATACTATTTATCTGTTCGTTGAACCGATTTGGTCTTCATTGTGTCCCTCGCCTGTCCGGATCAAGAGGTGTGTCGAGTGTCGACGTTAAACCCATTGGCACCCATTCGCCATTGGCACCTATCGACGATCGTGCCAATATCTTTCATATTCGGTTATCGAATCCGTCTGACTGTATAAGTATATTCAGTACTTTTAAAAACATTAAAAGATCCCACAAAAAAACACTTACGAAGTATTCCGTTACACACTGTAGAGACGTGCCAAGTATTCCTGGTGCTTTTCGCCTGTCGTGTAGCCTGATCTCTGTTTTTGACAGATAGTCGCGGTTCGGACGGTTTCGGAAAAGCTTAAGATATATTCACAATATTGAATAATAAAGGTGTGTGTGTGTGTTAAAACACGCTGTCACGAGTAGGACTTACCAGATCTATCATATCTGACTGTCATAGAGTGACAGCCCGATAGGCAGATTCTAGCAGTTTTTATATGATCGCTGGGCAAATTCTATAGTGAATTTCAATGCTCCACGCGCGCGGCTCTCGACTGTGGACAAAATACGCCCGACAACTCTTTCCAGTAGGTGAAAAGCCAACATCAGTTCCTTACCTCGTATTTTTCAGGCGTTCGTGTCGCCAACGGACGTATATCTTCGTACTGGCGGTTTAAGACGCCCTAGAAAAATGATATTGCTCAACATAACTTCATAACTGCATAACCGCTTACTTAGGGCTGTTCCATTTATTGTCGCAGGGGGGGGGTTAGGATATGGCACTTGACCCCCCACCACCCCAGCGGACATCATTTCTTCTGACCCCCACCTCCCCAGCGGACACTCCCTGTTAACTTTAGCAACCCATAACCACCCACCCACCCAGCGGACCTGCCCAGCGGACCGCCATCACGTGACCCCACCACCCCAGCGGACAAAAATGGAAATCCTAACCCCCACCCCCCTGCGACAATAAATGGAACAGCCCTTATCATGCATGTTTCGAGCTTTCTTTCTGTTGAATGTTCTCATGGTGTGTATGCTTTCCGCATATCGCGTGCCAACCCAAGCAAGTGTTTCCAACGAACGCTTTTCGAATAGTGCGGCTTCCCACCTTGTCCTGCCTTGGTTTTCCTCTAGCATTTCCTATCTCTTGCCTCCGACCTAAAACTTCGGCTCATCGCGCGAATGTTGTCTCCAAACGTTTCTAGTTTCCCGACTTTCGTCCATCACACAGTACCGCATTGTGGACTGCACTGCATGCAGATGGTTCGTACCATCTGAACTTCTCGGTCGAGTGCAGAATCTACAGGAAGGTGCAGGATAAAAACTCCTTCCCGTATCTCCTCCTTGGGGAATGCTTACAAGCAACTACGGCTCCTTGACGTGTGTGCTTCGACCGGGTGCTTCTTTCTGCACACAAGATCTTGGGATTCGACGGGTGGTGTTGCCACGGGCGACGGTGTATAAACTTAAGAATGATTGCTTAGCCGGGGTGGGCTGTCGCATGCCCGGGTGAAGGGACGAGATCAACGCTTTCACTTGTAAAAAGAAGCAACCGCATTGTTAGTCCAATACATCAGCCTATATCCCGTCTTGGAGAACACGTCAGTGGAAATCACCAAACGCATTTGGGGAGTTTGGGAGTTTTGGGAGTTGGGGAGTTTTACAATGGGAGGCCCTTAAAAAATTGAAAATTTTACCGAATCTAGGGTTTAAGATTTTCCCTAGTTTGATGTTATTTTATTAAAATTTCCGGCAGTTTTAGGGTTTAAGAAATATTCCTAAATTTTACCAAAAAAATTGAAGTTTTCGACCTGATTTAAGGAAATATTTTATGGGAGGTTCGACGTTGAACCCCCGAAATTTTACGTTAATTTATACATAATTTCTGGCATTTTCTTATTTTCCGAAAATTTGTAAAACTCTCAGCCTGTTTTAAGGCAATATCTTTTTGGGGGGTTCATCGATGAACCCCCCATTTTATTAACAATTAAAATTTTTTATTTTCGGCATTTTCCCGGTTATTCACAAATCCTTAATATTACCCAACTTATTTAACTTCTTATACCTTTGCACACCTTCACCACACACAATTTTTTTAAAGCACTATTTTTTTGTTGGGTTATATTCAAATTTTTGTTACCAGCGCGCAAGTTCCGCCTCCAAAGCTTAACTCCTAAACGGCGGACGGAATTTTTGGTATTTGAAAATTGCACGTTTCTCGCGATAACTACGTGAATTCTTGCCTGAATGCATTTCTGAAAATAGTGTCGGAAAGGTCCGTTCAAGGCGGGTTGCATGATGGCGTTCAAATTGGATGACACGGAGTATTAACGACGTGAATTTCAACGAAACTTTTAATGAACTCGGGTGTCGTTTGACAGTTGAAGCCCCAATTCTGACCATAGACCTCAAGTAACAATCTCACCAAGTACTATGCATGTTGTTAGGGCTACTTGTTACAATTAGGGTGATGTAACACTATTATATGACTGCCCTACGCGTGACGCGTTATTTTGTAGTTGAAATCGAGTACGTCTCGGTAAATACTTCGAGCATTGAAATAATTTAGCTGCGATCGAGTAAATGGTTGCATGCGGTTGATTTAGAGCTTTTCAGATCTGACTTCAAAAGCGAATTTGACTAATTTCCCGCTGAGGAAATCAAGTTTGAGTGTCGGTTCCGATATCAAAACAGTTCGCCGTTTAGGGGTAAACACAACTACACCTTATCCCGTGACCTTCGCCCCATCGCCTATTATGCCTACGTGGGTGCACCCCTTCAGCCACGTTGCACAGGATGCACGTGTTCGTCATGGAGACATACTCCAACTGGGACCTCCTGTGCGGCACTGGTCCCCAGTGTCAACATCGGATCCGGATTCGTTGCTCCGGATCCAGACAAAAATCAGAATCCGACCTATCGAATCCTCAATTTAAGCGGCTTCGAAAGATACAGATATGGGCAGATCCTGAACTTTTACTGGATTCGAAGCATCGACTCCTAATCCGTCAAAAATCCGTCAATTTCGACGATTCTACGAATCCAAACCTGCCAAGCGAGAATTTGAACAAACACTATTTAGGATGTTTGCCAATATGACCCTGCTTTCCCAAGTATAGTATGCTAAGAGGATAATTCCATGACATTCGACCATATTTTGGTAAGTTTATATCCCTTGACGATCGAAATTCATATCACAATTAACCATTTGACTTTTGACTTTTCGATCGGCAGCATAGAATTTAACGGATCCACGGAGACTAATCCAGATATTTTCTGGATTTTCGGGTTCGGATACAGTGACAATCCTGAAATTTCGTGTATCCGTTCGAACGAAGCCTGATTTTCGTTGGCTCCGACAGGTACAGATACGAACGGATTTAAACAAATTGCCGGATCCGAAGCGTCGAAGCCTGAAAATTTTCTGGATCCGTCCTACGAATTCGGATTGGACCCGGATCCGTTGTCGACACTGCTGGTCCCATGATGAACTCCCTCAAGCTGTCGCTGGACCTCTTCAAGTCCGTGACCGCCTACTGGGCTGGAGTCAGCAGCAAAGGCGGCCAGCCCGTCACACCGCCGCTGGCAAGGCCAAGCGTGTTCAAGCTGGGAGCTGGGCCAAAAAGGAAGGAGAATCCATTGGCCTGCTTCCAGACAGAGATCTATGCCAGTATGGTGCAGCAGCCAGAGTACCAGGCGGACACGAGTGCCGCTGGTGCAGCGGCAGGTGACCAGGAAATGCAGGAAGCAGGTCAGGAGCAAGCCGCTTTCCCAGGTCTGGATTGTTGGCTTCCAACACCCGCCAATAAGGTGCTGAAGGAAGAAGCGATGCGTGAGGCGTACCATGCCCTCATAGATGCGAGGTCGCCACTCAACACGCTGGATCAGATGACGGTTGCAGACATGTGCCGTGCAAATGCTGACCACGCCAACGACCGGCTGGCCATCTTACCTGACTTCAAGAGGCAGCGTCAGATGCCTCACAGAAGGAGGATGAGACTGAGAATCATCACTGGCACGGCCCGCGATGATAATACGACGCTCACATTCCTTTTCATCAATCCTCAGCTCCGCATGGAGCAGGCCGACGTCATATGGCAGACCCTCAGCAAAATCCCCAATATATGGGAACTGGACCAGCCACTCCAGAATCCAGAGTACTACAAAGGGTGCTGGTTGTATGACTTCCACAGGCTAGCACAGTACCAGGCGGAGGTCCCCATCCCTGACATTAGCTTTGAGAACTCGGTTCAGGAAACCCTCCAGAACTCGATTGCATTCAGAGTGCCCATTGGGCCGACGAAGATGATCCCGCTGTATGATGTGAATATTCACCGGGTGGTTTACCTCACCCAGGCATTATACCACCAGCTGGAGATGGCAGCAAAGATGACAGCGGACCTGGTTGACGAGCCAAGAGGGGGACCCCGCATCTTCACCTACATGGTGGGCGCAGAGGAGGCGCACGTACCGCTCTACGACAGATCCTTACCTTCAGACACCTGGCCTGCGTGCACCTGGCAGTGGACAACCCGTCCGCTGAAACTTCTTTACAGGGTGGATCTCAAGACGCTGCAAGAGTACGTTTCGGCTGCAAATTGCGGACAGTAGCAACACGTATCTGATCCCACCGCTCGTGTACGCCCGTGACCCCAGGGTTGGCCACTTCATGGATCACTGGACGAACCTGTACGGGCCCAACGAAGGGGTACAACCGGGTCAGGTGGAACTGGGCTTGTTCCACGACATAGTGCGAAAGAAGCCATGGGACCTTCTCAGGGAAATCTTCAAGCCGCCCTTTGAGAAGGTACCGCATTCCGACACTGAATTCCGCCTGAACCCTGAAGTGGGACCGCTTCACCTCCAACGACTCTACCTAGACAGCAGCCACAAACACAGGCTCTGCAGACGTATGAATGACTTTCAAGTGGACGCGGAAGGAAGGGTGGAGGTCCAGTTCCAGAGATGCGGCCATCGCAAGATAGTCAAGTACAAGGAGCTCTACTTGCCCAACTATTGGCTCGTAGACCAGGGCATCCAGAGGGACGGCACAAGGGTGTTCACTGCCCCCAAGCAGACCTTCCGTTCGAACATTTACGAGGATTTCAGCTCCTCACAGGTACAGAGGAATCAAGAAGAGCAGCAGTCGACAGGGGTGGGCATGGCAAACCTCATGGAAGACTTTTAGAGGTTCATTATTGTTTTGCCCTTGGCAGGCCAAAAGCGTGGCTGCGTTACATTTGCGAAGACAGAAGTACTCTCAGTGCATTTATTATAAGGAATATATTTGTACACTTAAAAAGCAACCGAGGATTCTTGTGCTGGCATCCTTGAAGTATTACAATGTGCGTTGCAGTGCAGTCGTGAAAGTTGAAGCGACTTGCAAACTCTTTTTCAAGTTAAGGAAGTATGCACTCATATACAGCCTCTTTAAAAGTTTGTCGAATAATACTGGACTTGTGAGTGTGGCACGCCTGCAGTGCAAAAGCGCACAATATATTGTGTAATAAGTTTGGCAGCAGTTTCGACTGTCACTCGTGTAGTGGTTGCGACACTTTATGTGTGTAGTGGTGAACCAACCGTTCCTTTAACGATAACGGAATCCTTCGTGAAAGAAATCCCCACGGTGTCCAGGTGTGAACCACGCCGCTGCTAGCAAGGTTGTGTCAAGTCTCGTGCCGTCCGGGGAAAGCAAAGCGTTTAACTTCTCAGCTAGCACCTCTAATCCTTTGGTTCGCACGGATACGATCGCCGGACACATACTCAATATATGATGCTCATTTGCGATGACCTCATCATCAGGATGTAAAGGACAATGGCATCTAGGGCATAAATCAGGGTAGTTTCGCATGTTTGCCACTTGAATATTCCTAGGTGTGGGGAGACTTACGGCAATTTGTCTCCAATTTTAAGACTGTATTTGTAGTGTAACTGACTGACAAGCCGATATAATCGCACACCATATCTGAGGACTGTGAGCTTCTGTGATTGCCTCAAATCGCCTTCTTGCCGTTCAGATCAACGAGTTCACCAGTCGTCAAAAGTGCCGCCTTATCTTGTGGCTACTGTTCGGAAGTCCTTGTGGTAGGACCAGAAATGCGCGTAGTCCTATGACAAGGACCACAATTTCACGATTTCTTTTGGGCCGTCAGATGGCCTCTAGAGGTCGTATCCCATGAGCTCGTGACTATTTGGCACCTATATATTGGTTGGGTGGGCGTGGTTAAATCAGAAATCGCTATATATATCGCGTTTGAATGCAGCAAAGTCAAGCACCCTATGCAAATCCTGGTTGCTTATTTTCACATACTGTATTAAAAAATGTGCTTAAAATGGTACCCTTACTTCATGATTTTTTAGCAATAGCATTTGGACTAAGAGCCACCTGGGTCGCATTCTTATCGCAACTATAACTCCATACTAATGATAATTGGGCCTTGATACGAGGTGGAATTATCATATATACTCTCAGAATGACTTCATCGTTACCGTACACCCGGAAAAACATTTTTGATCCAAGCGGTAGAAAATGTTTTTTGTGCTCTTATATAATATGAGTAACCTGGTAATAGGTGATACGTGTTATCCGGAATGGGCCCAAATGATATTATCTTTTACTTAACCCCTTAGCTGCCAGCTGATGGACATGTCCATCAAACACTTAAAACTGATTTTCTCGGCGACAAATAACTCAAATTCACTTTTGAAGACAGTTTTGAAAAGCTCTTATCGAGCCGCGTGCAGCCATGCACTTGGGAGCAACCATGTTGCGACGATGCTCTAAATATTTCCCCAGACGCACTCTATTTTAGCTTGACCATAATGAGTCACATTTAGGGCACATGTGTCATAGTGTTACAAACCCCTAATAATATAAGTAGCCCTAACCGCATGTTGAGCACTTGGTAAGATTATACCTGGAGGTATAGGGTCAATATTAGGGCTTACATCGTTAACGATGTGCACATCCATCAACATTTTTCAGTTGACAATCACGTCATCGGTATCAAGTGTCATGTATTTCTAACGTTTGCATGTGATTCGCCTTGAGAAGACCTTTCCGACACTATTTTCAAAAGTTGAGGCAGGACCCTTATGCCAAAGTTATTGCAAATAAACCAACATTTTCAAAACCCCGAAATTCCTCCGGCAACTAAGGGGTTAACATATAAATTGATTTTCTAAAAGCTCGATGTTGACCATATGAAGCATGTGATGATAGTTATGCACCATATTAGATGGGCAAACCTGACTTTTTAGGAGTGGACAATCCAGTTTTCCTAGGAAAGCCTTACTGGTGCATCCGTGTGAGCGTTGAGGTGTTGTGCGCATGTCCCCATAATCCACATGATGGCATTGAACATTCATTTCGGTCATAAACTTGCACGATATAACTTCCTAGCCCCATCAGATTTGATCTAGAAGGCTACACATGCCTCGGACACGGTGGTCCTTGTGGTAGGACCACCGAACTTTTGACGATTTTAGCAAAAACGCCCTCCTACATGCACACGATTAAAAGCGTCCAACTAAACGCGACGACACCTACTCTATCATTTAGGAAATTTATTTGACACATAAATAACATATGAAAACAGTAGGTTGACCATTTTGAGCATACCATGGGTTCATAATACGCATTGTACGGTGGTCCTTGTGGTAGGACTATGAATTTGGGTACTGTAGTAGCCACTTGCAGTGCATGCCGTTTTCGACCACCGCGCGGCATGCGCCGGGATACGGCGACATACAATACCCACCAATTAGGACCTTACACGTCGACGTATGGTGTCCGAATTCCACCGGAGGCCACCGACACGTAGGACTGCGGGGGTCACCGGCTGAGCGGATGATGCCGCGGCCTCTGAAAATCAGTGAACAACAACATCATGGGAAATTCGGACACCATAGGTAGTTTTAAAAAGGCATATATAGAGGACTTATGTATGCCTTTGACCCTCCTGCGGTGTCCGGACAGTCGCTTTCCAGCATCCGGTAGGGTAGGATGCCGCCATCGGGTTTGGGTTTGCGGAGAGCGCTGAAATCTGCAGCCATTCGCGTTTCACCCGGTTGAACTTATCTGGAACTTATCGTATGCCTTGCACTATGCTTGCTTAACGGGCGTTAAGCAAGCACGGTACTATGGTCGCGTCAAGGAATGTATACCATTCCTTGAGCACCGACATTCCGGGGAGTCGCCTAGGTGACGTAGATTGTTCATCCACTCAAGCGAAATGAACAAACCTGGCAACCTAGAAACTTGTTTATTGTGCGTGACACAAGGTACTTGAATACAGGTTTGTGATTACGTATGTTCGTGCGGGCGCGTTATAGTACGGATGGCTAACCTCACGTGATCATCTTCGCGCAAGGGAGGCGAAGCTGATCACGTGCAGTTGGACATGAGTTCGCAATTGAAGAGTGTATGCATGCATGCACTGTGATATGCTGTATGGTATGCAGTGCAATAATATATGACAAAAAATACACCGCTGCTGCTGACCCGGGTCAACAACATCGGTGTATTTTGAAGTGAACGGAAGTCGAAAGTGATTAAGAAACAGTTTCAAACTGTCTCGAGCTTCCCAACATCGATTTATCTGCGTCCGATGACTGTGTACATGTAATTGTACCGTCAGATCGAAAATAATTTTATACACAGTGTCTCGCGTAATTTTCGAGTCATCGTCGTCATCGAAAATGCACGTTTGATTAGGTCATGAAATTGCTGTAAGACTGCCCACCGATAGCTTTGCCATAAAAATGCCTTGTTTACATAGCCCCGCCCAGCCTTTGCGCGACGCCTCATCCCACATATCGTCCCTTAGCAAATACCGCACATTTCGTTTTGGCTAACGCCTCGTGGAGCATCGCATCGTCCAACATCGAATACACGAAACTATGTGTGACATGTGTCCTAATGACAGGACCTCTATCATGCGAAGTCTCGTGGTTTTCTTTTCTTAGACACAGACGAGGCAGATATATAAACGGCTCGTCTAAAAATAAGCACGGTGCATCTCTCGCCGTTCTTGCTACAACATCTGCTTCCCGATTCAAGTTGCTTGGCATATCGACATTACTAGTGTGGCCCTTGACGTGTTTGATACGCGTGCAGGCCCCCAAAAGCCGGCGTTTATCAATAATGCGCACGATGAGAAGATATATCGAATCATTCGGCAAACTCTTCCACAGACGCGGGTCTTCCGATACTCGCACTATATATTCTATGGAACCCTCTCTGAGTCACTGTGTATCGTCAAATCACTTTCCAGTTTCTGAATTAGTAATGCATATAATATGCCATAAGCCTCCGCACGCTCAGGTGATTGGATGTTCTCCCGGAATAGATGAGCTCAAGGCCACGCCTTCGCCAGTGACAGCACACCCGGCCTTTCTAGTAAGGGGGTTATTGAAACTACCATCGGTCGCTAGATCCAAGCTTGTCGAGAAAGATACACCATCGTTTGTATCACGCAGGATGCCCGTGGCGGACAATGCGATAGGACAGCTCCATGGGTTGTTTGTATACTCTCGACACAAATCCCACATAGTACATTTATGAGCCGGGCACGTGATTCGACGTTAAGTTGGCGCGCATCAATCGAGTTCCCAAGTCGATATCCACCATGTCCTTAAAAGAGTTAAACGAAATCTGAGAAGTCGGCGGTGCCTCTTGGAACATGCATCGCTCGTGACACGACACCCCTCTCGGGAGAGACAGAGAGGTGACAGTTGAGACAGCATGTAGCGTCACATGCGAGGGTACTCCACTGACTACTGTAGAGCCTACTGAGTCCTGTACTCGTGCACGAAGAACCTCGTCATTGGCAAATGCAATGGCGATTGGGATGGGTGATTTCTTTATTTATCCCCTTAACCTTACAGTATCGTTGAAAGTGCGCTTGGGCGCAATTTCAGTCTTTCATGTGTGCTTTGTATTCAAGATTTATAAATTCTCGGCATGGGACTCGTGCATGTGCGATGTGGTGACTTGTTTTGAAGATTGATACATGGGGAGGACATATTTCGATTGGTTTGCAGGCTACTCCCTATACTTTGCATGCCAAATAATGCGATCTGTTGCTCCCGAAACTTGCTGAAAATGACGTGTTTTTAGAGGGCCTTCCGCACTTTCACGAGTTGTTTTTTATGGAGAGCGTTGAACTTTTGTAGCAAGGCTTAATATCTCGGGCCGAGCGGTTAGAACTACTTTATTTGAATATCCCAAAAGGTACTCGAAGTGAAAAGGCGCCCATCGCTCCGGTCAAGTCGCCGCGGATATATCCAGTCAATGTGCTGCCCTCACCGGGATGTGATCCCCCCACCACCACCATGTAAGGTAGGGGCATGTCTCCTGCTGTTGTCCCCCCTCGGAGTGCAGGGCATGATTGTGCCACCCGCCGTGACACTGTGTCTAAGTAGTCGTGTTTCCGGTGACGATTAGTCGCACGATTAGTCGCATTTTGGGTTGTCCACGATTAGGTCGCGACTCGCGTTTAGACCTTCAGAGTGTGGGTCCGTTCGTTGGCGAGGCGTGTACTGTAGAGCCTCCCGCTCCCTACACATAATTTAGTATACTTAAACACAGCTCCTCCCTACTCTAAGCTCTGTATCCGTAATTCATTCGTATCATCAATATGCGTATATATACATTTTTTCACAAACCACCACACGAACTTGATTGGTGTCATCAACGCGGTCGGGTCGTGTGGCCACAGGCGTCAATCTAGACAGTGTTGCGGCTGTCATGATGCTTCGTGATGGTCGGTGAAGTGAAAATTTGAGAATAAACCTGACGATGGGAACTGATGTGTGCATCTTTCACTTAGGGTGTGTTATTCGTGCGCATGGTATGACGCTCCGAACCTCCGATGTCGCGATGACTAATCAGTCGCGGCTAAACCTTTAACACCGTACCCCCCAGGGCCACGATTAGTCCTATTTCGGGTTGTCCACGATTAGTCGCGACGAGCGACTACCGTTAGACACAGCCGTGACTTGCCGTTCAGTTCACGATCTCCGATAGATAAAACCTAGCAGCCTTATGTCTTTTTATCCATCTTAGACTTCCGAGTTCCGTGTCTCCACCTGGCTTTTGTTTTGAGTGACATGTATATTCCTTATATATATTCGACCGCCCGAGAGTCACACTCTCCATGACACCCCTCGCAAAGTTTGGAGTCCGAAGTGGGCTTGCTTTCGATCTCAGCTCATGGGAGGCATGCATTTGGCGAGGACCATGCACCCTGGCACGATAACGCTAGACCAGAGTGCCCACTTGGATCCCCACCCCATGGGCCCTTCATTCTAGCTATTTCTGAGGTGTACAACGAGGCGATACAATATGGTATGATAGGGGTATGATGACATGATGGCATGCCCTGTGCAGTATGACACGCAATTTGACCGCCGTGTAGCCCCACAAGCGTGCGAATTAAATGGCACCATTCCCCGCCACCAAAAAATATATGTCAAAACCCCCAAATTGAGCACCGGCGCCAGTCGACTGTCCACCAACGCGGGTACTTACTTCGAGAGGTACTGTGTCACGCCTTGTCGTCGCCTACTCAGTACCAATGAGGGACACACTGTATATTTGCCACTAGTGGTTTTTGTACAAATTCTAAAGGGTTTCATATAATATTGTGACCTCCCTCCATTATATTGTGGCTTCCCTCCACTATATTGTGGTTCCCCTCCACTATATTGTGGCTTCCCTCCACTATATTGTGGCTTCCCTCCACTATATTGTGGCTTCCCTCCCCTATATTGTGGCTCCCCATCACCACTGTATATTGTGGAGGGACTTATTCGCTAACCCCTGCTCTTTATAAGTACGGACCAGGGAGTTTACTTACTTACTTACTTAACTAATAAAAAGCCGAATCCCAACCGATATTACATTTCGATATTAGATTACGATTAAATTTCGATATCACGACGGCCAAACGATAACGATGACATTGCCACTACATTCGCGCACATGTGCCGCGACGCCACCCCGACATCATGGCATGGCTGTTGACATGGCAAGACGCGATGTTCAGAATAATTCTGATGGGATGATCGACAGTGTTCGAAAACCGCAAATTTTGAAGAAGAAAAAAACATCATGCGCATCGTCACAGTCGCCGCCGTGCCGCACGTGAGTGAAGATCGAAGGGAATCGGTCGGGTGTCACGACCTAGTGGAAATCTTTAGATCGACTAACCTAGTAATTCATTGTGGAGGAACTGTGGGGTGTCGGCATCGACGTTCGCCGGCAGTTGTTTTGCTTATTGTCACTGTAATGATTCATATTTTGCAACTCCGAGTCTCTGACCGTTGGATGTATTCGTCACATTGGCATGATGATATCTAACGGTCCGTTTTGCATAATTATATTTTTAGGAATACATAGTGAGTCTGAAAGTTTCAGAAATGCCGAATCGGTAAAAATAGAGCCGGAAACCGTCATAATTTGCTGACATCGCCAAGACATTCTTGCACAAAATATCGTGGGATTCGTTGATGAATCCAAAATCACGCTCCACGATAGCGTCAACCCCGATCGACGATATCGTGTGGTTCACTAGGGTTTGCGGTACAAACACCACTTAGTTTCGTCCTGCCTCCCCCGCGGAGGAGGGTGTCAGGCTCGGTGTTGTGCGCCCGCTGTTGGCACTGCTCCGGATGTTCATGGGCGCTACAGTGCGCCGAAGCAGGCATTCCTCCCTCTTCGTGGGGGAGAAGGTGATGGTGGGGGGGAATGTTCCCCGAGGTGGTCACCCGCACGGAGCTAGTGAAGGGATTTAAGCGCTTGGGGAGCCGGAAGTTTCCGCCGGCACTCGCTCAATGGTTAAATTATTGGGAGTCATGGCAGCGATGCACCTAGAGGTGCAAACGGCGACAAGGGGCAGGGGATTGGCGCAGCGACCGGCTAGAGCAGTACGAGTAGTACTGCGAGGTGAACCCCGAGCAGTGGTTCATCCTTCCGGGAGCCATGGTGGAGGCCACGGTTGCGCTACGGGCGGTGAGCACCTTATGAAGGTGCTATGCCCCTTTCTTCAGTCCCAGCCCACTGGCATTGCCCCATGGGTGAGTGCATTCAGGTTGTACACATTGCCGTGGGCAGCTCAGGGTCACTCCAGACAGGCGGACAAGTGACCAAGGGAGAGTCACAGGAGCGACGGGCCAAGAGGCTAGGGCGCTCAAGGGTGCGAGGAGCCCAAAGGGGGCTAGGGCGCTCAAGGTAGCGAGGAGCCCAATGGGGGCTAGGGCGGTCAAGGGAACGAGGCACCCAAAGGGGGCCAGGCCACTGAAGCTTAAAGGAAGCACACTTAGTGAGAGGAGAGCTTACAGCGAGGCATACCCACTGAGGTCTGTCAGACGAGCCACTGCACAGGGCAGGGCACATGCGAGGCTGCACGAAGGTCTGCTTGCCAAAGGTGTACTATGCTCTGCGTGCTGAGGATTCGCAGGAAGGAAGCAGAGAAGCACTAGCTAGGTAGGAAGAAGCAGCAGTGGCTGAGCTGTTCGTGTAGCAGTCACCTTACAGCCTCTGAGAGAAAACTCGCCCAGCCAAATACCAGACTGTAGAGCCTGAAAGGCAGGAAAGAAAGAGAAGGGAAAATGCAACAAAATGCACCGGTACTATTAACTTATACGAGTTTTTCTATGAGAAGGATTGCTGCGGCCTGCCTGGAATTGGTGTTCATTCTGGCTGTAACTTGCACAAAATAATGAATCAGCATAGATCACGCGGTCGGATACGGCACATTCTCAACATATAAGGTCAATCAATAAGAACTCAAAGATGCGCTTTATCGTCACGGCAATACGACATGTATAGCTGTTCACGTAAACACATCGAATGCATGTGAACAATGAGATGCGTATACCTTAACACGCATAAACATTCCACTGGCGGTTGAAAGCCTGTCCTGTTAACAATATCTTATAGCCCAGGGCCGGGCTCCATTATATGGAAATTCCGTTTTCAGCTTTCTGATAGGCTAGATCCGGGGCATAAACCACTTACAAGCCTCGAAGTGTTCGCCACCAAGGCATATGCTAAGTACTTCTAAATTCCTTGGCTATCATACCGGTTTTACTAATTACACCGTGATATGAATATCGTACCGACGCGATGTGTCAGTCACCTACGCACCTATGACAACTTATTTTCTTTACCTCTCAGCTCAACCTCCAGAACCGAGACATTAACCACAATGTCATCAATCCTCTGGATGTTGACTAATCACTAGCTCCTCAGGATTCAAGTGTAGCCCTGGAGACGTTGTTCTGACTGCAGTGGCTGTCAAACATTTGCAGAATATCCCTGCAATCAACAAAACCAAGTCACGCGACCATCACCATCACCTAAAGGGGGTTCTAGCTCAAGAACAGGGTGAGGCAGTGGTACTGTACCGCATACACATGGAACAGGTGGGCTGCAACTAGTGAATGGCAACGCAAACACAAAACCTGACCACCCATGCAGCAGGTTGAATTGGAGGACGGGACACTGCCTGCACAGAAGCTCGCAGCAATGACTGGATATGTCAGAAGCTTACATCCCATCACCCACATCCTTATCGCACAGACGTCTGGACGCAACCTCACATGCGCGTACCAAGCGTAACAGCAACAGCAACAATCCATGCGAACAGCCGCTCACAGCACCATCAGTTGGAAGAACAAACTGCACATGCTCAAGACGCGGCGCAGATGTCACAGGGGCAAAGTGCTCTAGTGTCTGGGTCCGCGACCCTTGAGGGTTCTCCAGTGACAAGCGTGCACATAAGACGGTGCGAGGCACAGAAACAAGGAGCACCCTGGTCCCCCCCCCGAGTTATTCTGGCAATCACCAGGTATGTGTGCTCTCCCTCGAGCGACCGCGAAGTAGGATGGTGAGGGCATTACGAAGTACCTGATTTCATCCTGCTGCACCATATTCATCTTAATCAGCATGCGCGCCAGGAACTCCTCTTTCGTCACAATGCCATCCCCTTCCTGCAAATCACGCAGCCGACACAGCGCCAGCATCACACCCTCCATTCCCCGCCTGCGGGCCAAAAGGTGTCTGCCACCGCGCACGAGGTAGGCCAAAGACTCCATGCCGGCCCGGGCCACCATGATAAGGCCCCCTTGTCCCTCAACCTGAGACACCTGACGCCACTTCTGGCACTGCCAAGATGGATCAAATCACATACAGTGCAGTAAGGCCTATAATGATACACCCAGTATCGGCCATGAAGTATCATTATAAGGGCATTAATATGATAGCCCTTATAATGATATACATTAATATAAGCCCTGTAATGACGAAAATCATTATAAGGCTTATAAATATAAATATAACTTTAGACCTTTATAATGATACATATTACTATCATAATACATGTTGCCACGCCTGTACTGATGAATTTATCATCACAAAGGCCTTTAGCGGCACCTATATGTATCACTATAAGGCTTATATTGATATAGCATCATTATACACCTTAATGCGTACAGTCTAATGATAAGTCTTCTAATAATATACTTCTAAGTATATCATCATAGCAATTTATTTCATTGTAGCTGTAATAAAATTTATTGCTATAAGGCTCCTGATTAAAGTCAGCCGAACACGCATCGTTACAAGGCTTGTAGCACTTCACAAATAATCATTATAGGCCTTACTGCACTGAGCCAAGGTGAGAAAGCCAGTGCTGACCAGAGCTGCGTGGAGCACACCATGCCGTAGCTTCTACAAGGAAGCCAATCGAAGCGCCACCCACCTGGGATGCCACGTGTTGCAGTTGACGCGCCAAGTGACCTGGGATGCCGCGTGTTGCAGATGACGCGCCACGTGAC
>LGRX02007050.1:0-84261 GCA_001247695.2 Cymbomonas tetramitiformis
CGACCACCACCACCACCACCGCGACGACGACGAGTGAAACCAAATCTTCGCGCCCGTGATGGAGAATGCTTCAGCTAAAGATGCTTCAACCAAAGATGCTCCTTCTGCAGCGAAATCGAATCTTCGGTTGATGGCCGAGTGACGACGACGACGACGACCACCACCACCACTACGACGACCACCACCACCACCGCGACGACGACGAGTGAAACCAAATCTTCGCGCCCGTGATGGAGAATGCTTCAGCTAAAGATGCTTCAACCAAAGATGCTCCTTTTGCAGCGAAATCGAATCTTCGGTTGATGGCCGAGTGACGACGACCACCACCACCACCACCGCGACGACGACGAGTGAAACCAAATCTTCGCGCCCGTGATGGAGAATGCTTCAGCTAAAGATGCTTCAACCAAAGATGCTCCTTTTGCAGCGAAATCGAATCTTCGGTTGATGGCCGAGTGACGACGACGACGACGACCACCACCACCACCACCACCGCGACGACGACGACGACGATCGCGACCGCGACGACGACGACGACATGAAAATCGCATGGAGACCAAATCATTACCATGCCTCTTTACGTGATTTCGGCTATTTCATCGAAAACTGAAATGAATCGTTTTACGTGGAAATCATTCACCACAGCCTATAATCGAATTTACAACACTGCGCTATTCATTGTACCATAGACATTTCACCGAAATCTGAGGGTAAACTAAGTTCAGAGTGATATTTGTTGAACTGTCGCACGAAAAAAGAATAATTCAAACGTTGTGCACACTTCACATGGTGAATAAATGGGTATGTTTTCCACAGCTTGTAAAATTGATTGAAATGCTTCTTGGTATTGACGGAGACCTCTCGGTACAGCGCTCGCTTCTCTTCCTGGATCCCATCTTCGACCAGCTTTATCTTCTCCGGGGGCGATTGCTGGCGCCACATTTCCCATTTCTGTTCATAGGAATCCCAGCAAATGCAATCCGCCATGGTATTGAATAGTTGTAAGTCCATATTTGTTTTCGCTGCCTTCTGCAATTCGGTGGTGATTTTAAAGCCATCGGCTAACCCGTAAACCGACACGTCGCCGAGTACAGTGATCGGAGAAACATTCGACATGTTCGAATTCGAAGTCATCTGCGCGCGAATAGCATTCACGCGAGCCTCGAGACGCGCGTTAACGGTGGTACGGTCACATCGGAGTCTAGCTTGCATCTCGGTGAAAGGATCGATGGGCTGGGCCGCGATATCTCCATGCTCGAACGCTTCGCGAAGTTTTTGTTCCACAGCGAGCATCGCTTTGGACTTCACCACCACCTCACGGTGCCCGTCGTCGGGCGTAACCATCGGAGCGAATTCGTTTTCGGCGTGAGCAACCAACAACGTTGTCGTCGTCGTTACCCGCGATGCAGATCCGTGCTCGGTGATCGCGAGGTTCTCGACCGGCATCATCGCTGTATCCATCGCGTCTCCGCCGGGGGTCGTGACGACGGAAAACGCGACGGGAGCGGCGGGGGTGGCGGGAGTGGCGGCGACGAGCGTCGATGTATGCATCGCGTCTCCGCCGGGGTTGACGACGACGACGGGGAGAGCGCGCGCCTTCGACGGCGGATCGGCGTTCGCGGTGTCTCCGTCGGTCGCAACGGGAGCGGCGAGCGTCGTCGCGTCCGCGTTCTTCTGAATGTTCGAAATCGGAGCGATCGCTACCCCGGCCATCGTTTCGCTATCCGCTCGTCGCTTTTCGGCGTCGTCACCCCCGCGAGACGGGTGAAAGTCGAAGGCGGTGTTGGCGTCGTCGTCGTCGTAGTCCTCCGACTCCGCGCGTTCGTGACCGTATTGCTCTCGAAGGCGCTTCTGTTCGGCTTCGAAGCTGTCGTCGTAATTTACCGGCACTTCGATGTGGTCGGGTATCTTGAAGTCGAAGCTGCAATTTTCGAAGACGGCGTGATCTTCCGCGGGTGCCGAGAACACGACGACGGATTCGGTATCAGTTTTCTTCTTCCGTCCTCGCTTCTTCGGCGGTTCCTCGGCCGCCTTCGCCGCCTCGCTCGGCCGCTTACCGTTCGCGCACTCCTTCGCGGAGACGGGATGCGTCGTCGTCTGCATCGGCGTCGCCGTCGTGAGTCCCGCGCTCGCCGACCATTCCGCGTACCGACTCGCGTCTCCGCACAGCGGACAGCGCGCGTCGTTCGCGCGCGGGTCGCGGGCGACGCACACGCCGCACATGCAACGCCCGCAGCAGGGGAGAGGCGCCTGAATCGCGGGATGCGGCGGTCCGGGACAATCGGCGATATCGCAAAGTCGCACCGAACCTCGCGAGGAGAGGGAGTTCGCGCGCGGTTTAAAAATGACGCCACCCGACGGAGCGGAGCTCGCCGTTCGCGCGCAGTCGAAAGGATGGAGCTTCCATTTTTTTGCGACGGCGACGGGAATGAAAAATCCATCTTTGAAGATTTTATCGGTGGCTTCTATCGTTTCGCATTCGTCGAGTGTCGACTCGGCACGAAAGTCCTCGTCGAGTTTGGCGCGTTCTAGGACGAGGTGCGTCGGCGGCTTTCGGGTGTTGCCGGACTCGAAGACGATCTTTCGAACGCGGCACTTGTAAAGGAAACCGGGGGTAACGAAAGTGCTGCAGACGTCGGGTTCGCGATGCGCGCACTTGCAAAACTTCCGAAACGCGTGAGCGTACTCCAAACGAAAGTCGAACTCGTTGATGTTGAAAGGCATCGTTGAATACGATGAGAAAGCGTGCACACGGCTACAAGAAACCACGCCGCGGGTGAAAGAAAAACTCGCAGCGGTTCGAATACCGGGAGAGCGGCATCGCGGATCGTCGTGCCGTCGTCAGGCAAAATAATAAATTCATATTATTATGCCTGTGTAGAATACAATGTTAATCATTTCATTTCATCGAGAATCGTCGTCGTCACCAATCGAACCGCGCGAGTTGCGTATACGCATTCGAAAGCTCCTGCGCGCATCACCCACCGATTTTCGTCGATACGATCACCCGACGCGTCGCCATCGAAATCATGCCGAAAAGAATATAAGACGAATATGCGACGTGATATGGACTACGAATATGAGACGAATGTGGGAATACGAGACGAACATGAGATGTCGCGAACGAGGCGAAGATACCTTGTTCGCCTTGACGCGTCGGTAATAGATTGGACATTCGCGACTGGTACACAGCACCGTGTGGGTGAGATCGCCCTGGCATCGTTGACATTGCACCCACAGAGCCGATCGTCGCGTCTCCTCCCGTTGTGTCGCGGCCATCGCTTCCACGTACAACGGCACTCTTTGCGATTCGCAATGTTCGCAGAGCGCTTTCATCTGCGGGTGCCGAAGAGCGCGATCGAGATAAGTCGAAATTTCCAAAAACCGAGGAGAAAAACGGGGAGACGACGCTCACCTGCGGGGACAGTGGCGTTTTGCAGCCGACGCACGTCTCGCGGGAACGAGTGAAACGCATAATGCCCGACTTGCTCGCTTCCGGTGTCGTTTTGACGACGCCGCGGGTGTGATCGCCGGCGAATAAACCGCGACCTCCGTCGCTCAGGATCGGTCCAAATATCCGAAGCAGAGGTTGGGTGAGGTGATGTTCGAGATAATGCTGATAGTCGATAGGAATGTTACGCTCCAACGCCCATACGGGGTCCTCCGCCTTTTCGAACGCTTTCGCGCCCCTGGCCGCTTGCACGATGACGTAGGGCACGCGATCGCCAACTTTTGGAGCGGTGACGGGGTCGCGCTTTCTCATCTTGATGACCAGTTCCGTATGTGTCGATTTCACGGCGTAGGATTCGGGTTCCCGGGTGAGTCCCTTCGTGATCACCAGCGATGAAATATCCACTCGATTCATAAGCAAATCCGCGATCGTCGTTTTGACATACTCCACCGCGGATCGCGTGTCGCGGTGAAGCATGATACGCTCGAGGACGGTGGTGACCATATCCTGCGCGCGGGCACCGACTCAGACCGACGGAGATCGTCGACCGCGAAACGGTGAAGGGCGTATCCGCACCTTCACGAGCCGGCAATTGTCGCGTCGCACGGTTTCTATTCCCTTGGTGTCCAATTTGTCGTACTGCTTCGGATCGGGGAAGCGCCTTTTTTGTGTCGCGAGGTGTATTTTTTTTGTCGTGTCGCAAACAGATCCGATTATACTCAACATTATACACCGACGGTTCGCAGCTTTTTCAAAAAAAAGCTGCAAGGCCCTGCGTTTCCCTTATAGGAGCGAAACAGGTTTTCCTGGAAAAAGTGACATCGACGCACACGATACTACCAGAACTGTCCACCTTTGGGGCCCTTTTTTACGGAAACAGTGTGATTTCCCTGTCAGATCGGGAGTAACCGCCCATATATAATTATATTGCAGTCCACACCGGTCACCTTAAGATGGCAAGCAGGAGAGTTATACAAATCGGTGGAGCATTGCCGCCAATCAGAGACGCATAGAATATTCCTGGGCGTAGTATCGAATTATGGATATTCATGCAGAAGTTATCAGCGCGACAGATTTCAGATGGCGTATAAAAGAGATTTCCGACTGATCGCCAATCAGAGGAGCCATGAGATTAGATAAACTCCATGAATATGGGTCACACGCGAAATACCATAAGCTGACTGTGCACGTACAAGGAGCACGTTTTTTTGTATAATTATAGAAGGCGCACGTGCTACAGATTTCAGGGTGTTTTACATGAGATGTTTTGGACTGATCGCCCATAACCGCCAATAAGAAGTGCGAGCGCCTGAGATAGGCACCATGAATATGGGACGACAAGGGAAAGGGATCACACGACAAAAACGAGATGGTTTGCAGACGATGGATAAGCCAATCAGCGACGCGATCAGTTTCGATTTATATATTGGTAAATTAAAAAACTGCACCACAAAAAGCCCTTAAGTGTGGCTCCCTCGCGACAAATGCGATGCGACAGGTTCCAGACTTTCGCAACATGCTGACATGGCATGGGTTTGCGACACGACAAAAAAAATTCACCTGGCAGACATGCTGACATGGCATGGGTTTGCGACGAACATTACAGTGTCACAGTTGACCCGAAACACTGTCATCAACTTTCATTCTGAATTTTCATCCGCTATCTTCATCCAGACATGGACCCACGCGGGCCGCGGCTGGCTGATTTCATATATCAAATATTCACTCACACGTTAATTCTATAAGCTTTCATTTTGCGGCGCACCTGACACCGTTGCCTGCTGTGTCCCGCATTTTTGTTCTGCTGCATGTATCGCGCATACTAACTATTTCCCGGTTAAATCCCATCATCCTTGCTGAGTAGCGTTTCCTTGTTTTAGAAGTCACGTTCGTTGTTGCGCTATGTCCGATGCCGCCAGCAACATTCGGTTGCTGGCGCCCCTTGATTGTCTTCGTAGAGGGCATTCTTGTAGCGAGGCTGACTGACGGGCTGTACTGCTGCCCGACGGATTTGTTGTTGTTACAAGCCCTCACTGACTGATATTCTTCAGGAATTTGCTATTTGTTTTCAAGCGCCTGTTTTGTGTTCGTTCCGCGTGTTTCTCATATGGTGTTTTTTTTTCGAGGGCGATATCTGCACAGATTGTGCAGCGTGGGTTCGAGTCCCACCACCCTCACTGACTTTGCTCTCTGTAATTTTGCAGGATATCCGGTCACTTTTTCCTGTTTCGCCGCATTCCTGAATGCCTGTTTCGCATTCCTGAATGCCTGTTTCGCGTGTGTGCTGTTTCTCGTTGCGTCTGCGGTTGGTTTGTCGTTCATCTTATTTCTGACATGTTTGCGTTTACCGTGTGCAGGTATTTCAACTATTTCATGCTCGTTGGCGATACGCATGTTGCTGTGTGTAATTTGTGAAGAGTGTAGTTTGAGCTATTTTGCTTATTGTCTTCGAATGTTTGTATGCCTGCGTGTTTTCATGATGTTTGCAACATCTTATCACTTCGTTCTGACGTTTTAGCGTTCGCTGTGTGCAGGTATTTCAGTTTTACTTTTATCGCTGGCGAAATGCATGTTGCGGTGCCCAGCAACCTGCTTATCTTTTAGATTTTAGAAGTCAATCGTCTACAGGATTTGTTTTGTTCATACCTGACTTCACATTCGAAATAGTATGCACTGCACATTTATTGTAAAGATGTATAAGCATAGTTATGTAATGAATATAGACTAGACAATCGAGCATGCTTTGCTAACGTGAGCACATTCTCCTACCAATTGTTAGTTAGCTTGCATATGTTTTTTCCGTAAACTGTAATATTATGTTTATAGTCCATAATCTTCTGTATAATTTCCGTAAATATTCTGTCCGTAAATATCAGTCTCCTTTTTGTCGCTGCGACAATAATGAGCCCCCTACTCACGGTTTGTCGCACTGCGACAATAATGAGTCCCGTACTCACTTTTGTCGCTCCAGAATATAATTGTTGTGTCGCATGGTGCGACAAAAATAATAGATCATGCGACAAAAATGAAGTGCTACCTCGGATCGGTCCACACCACCCCGGCGTACCGCTTCTTGCTGATGAGTAAATACGGCCAGTACACTTTCTCGAATTCCAATCGGATGGGGTGCAGGAAGGTTTTCGTGATCCACTCCGCGGCCTCCGCTCCCAATCGCATGGACTCGGCCACGTCCTGCTCGACGAGACACACGTGAAGCTTCGAGCGATGAGATGATGAGATGATGAGATGATGAGACGATGAACAGCGCGTTTTCAACCGGGACGCGCACCTCGTGCTGAAAGTTGACCATCACCGAATCGGTATCGCCGTAAATCACCTGCGCGAGAAGGGTATCGAATGAACGATCGGCGACAGCGCGACAACGCGACAGCGGAAAGGCGAGCGAACGATCGGCGGCGGCAACGGACCTCGGCGTTATTCGCGTAGCCGTGAGCTGTAGTATATCGCTCCTGCGCGGCGAGCGAAGATGATTGAAAATCGGTATTCGAAATCTGCCCGGCGAACCGAGCATCACGATGGCGGTGCGCGGAAGCGGCTCACCTGCACGAGGCCGCGAGTGCATTCGATCATCTCTCGTCCGAAAGCGGTGGTGCTCGCGGATATCTCAAGACAGGGCAGTTTTCCCACCGTCGCTCCGGTAAAACCGTACACAGAATTTGCGCTGACTTTGAGCGCTAATTGACGACCGTCCAGAACCGCTTTCAGCGTGGGATCATCCGTGCGTTTCATATCCGCTTTCGCGCGCTTCCTAGCCGCCAGCAGTTCTTCGAGAATTTCCGGCAGTACGCCTTTCTCGACATCGGCTTTCAGAAAAAAGTCACCCGTGGGAGATTTGGTGACCGAATCGGGGCTCATCGTCGCGACCGAGGCCGGTGAAACTAACGTGGAGTAGCAAAGATTATGCGCCATCATGATCGACGGATACAGGGAAGCGAAATCGAGAGTGGCGATGGGACGCTCGTAGAACCCCGCTTTGGCCTCCAGCACGGTGGCCCCTTCGTACGCTACGCCCGCCGTCTCCGACGAATCCTGCGCCACGCACCCTCGATCAATCATCGCGTATGCCAACCTCGGTGAGCGTTTCAAGTTCGAACGAAAAAAGCGGAGAGGTTCACCGGAGCGTCGTTGTCGGGTTGATGGGGCTTCTGCTTTTTCATATCGGGCAGAAGCAAAGCGCGGCCGCGCGCCTTGCGTAACAATTGAGAATACACCTGGCGACGACACCGAACGGAAAAAATGAGTTCCGCAAAAATCGGAGAAAGTACGGGGCTTCGAGTACGGGGAATATCAAGGCTCGCGAGAATCGAACCTTGATGCTTTGGCCGCGCGACAGCAGGTACGCCAGCGGAACTCCCGTGACGCGCGCCATCTCGATATAATTGTAGACGATGAGAAGCTTGTCCAGCAGCCGTTGCGGAAGATACGCGTCTTTCAAGCAATATACGGCCAAGCGTCGTCGCGTATGTTCGTCACCCTCCTGCAATTTGGTGATGGCGGAATGATGCACATCCTGCTCGAAAGCCCGGCCGCCCGGTCACGGCTCCGCGATCGAGGCGGTAAAGGTGGCGGTGGCGGGTTTTAAGGGGTTTTTCGTACTCTCACCTCTTTCCGATCGCCGAGAAAATGAGCCGACACTGCGTCGAGCGAGTACGAGCCCAATTTGTGGTCGCGTTGAATGGCTTGCATCAAATCCAGCGGCACTCTTCCGATTATGGTATAGGCCTGTCCGACCGGCAAAGAAATGAGCGAACGCCGAACGCGACGGCGAGAGGCGTCGATCGTCGCGAATCAGCAAAAACAAAAGCAGGTAGGAGTTCCAAATTGCGGACTCGCCTTGCTCTCGCGAGTGCCGTACGCTTTGGAACTGAAAACGGTGTCGTCGACGCTCACCGGCGTGTCCTTCACCCGTCCGAAGTACGCGAATCCGCGGACTCGAAGCGTTTCGGCGCGTCGCAGCAGATAATGGAGATCGAAATTCATGATGTTGTAACCGATGATCAAATCCGGATCCGACTCGCGGACCAATTCGGACCACGCGCGTAGCAGTTGGGCTTCGTCGTCGAAAGTGAGCACTTCGGCGTCGGTGATCGGCGCGCACGACCCGAGGGTGAGCACATTCTTGATCACCGGGTCCGAATCGCCTTGTTCGGTGACCATATTCGCAATCTGAATAACGCGATCGTGTTCGGGCTCGGGGAACTTTCCTTCGCGTCCCGCGCATTCGATGTCGAAACTGAGTATACGCAGTTTTCCGAGGTCTTGATACGGTCCCTGCGCGCCGTCGCCACCACCCCGCCGATCGGCCCGGTTTATTTTCGCCAATTTCGGTGGCTACTGTCGGGTGACCACCGTCGGTGACCGCCGTACCTCGGTCGGATAACTCGCCAGTTGATCGCACGCGATGTCGATCTCGTATTGACAGAGCGTGACCGGGGGTACGCGCCACTCGTATCGTCCGGCCGGGGCGCCCACCCAACTACCGCCGCCCACGATGTCGCGATCTACCATAAAGCGTAAAGGAAAAGGTACGCCGCATTCGAAGGTTTGCGCATCCAGAACCGCACCGCCGGGCACTCGCAGTCCGCTTTCTAGTACGGTTCGACAAGGCGTGATGTGCTCCGGAAGTTGCGTGACGATTTTCAGGTAAGATCGCTCGCCGTCGGGTTGATATCCCAAAATGTTTTTCCGAACGTGAATCTCGATGCGTCGAACGTACACCGGAGCGCGCGCCTTCGCGTGCACCCGTTCCGCCACGAACGCGTCGAGGAGCTGCCGAAGAAGATCGCGCGCGGCCGTCGACGCCATACTCGCGTCATCGGGCGCTCGTATCCAAAAATAAGGCTCGAAACCGTGCACGTGGGCGCATACGCTATGTCCCGCGCGCGTCACACCAAAGATGCGTAGCACGGGCACGGGACTCGGCGCTTTGGGAACCAGCGTGGCGTGCGCTTTTCCGATGATATGGTCGAGTTCGATTTGCATGAAAGTGATCGCATCTATCGAGGGATCGAGAGAGGGCGCGGCGGGTCGACGCCATCGCGAGTGAGCGCGCGAGATGCGCCGCCGTCGGCGATCGTCGTCGTCGTCGTCGTCGTCAACGACGCGGCGAGGTGACGAGGAGGACGTTCGTTTCCGCCGGTCGCGCGTAGTTTCGCCGGTTGTTCGCGACGTCGACGTCGTCGTCGTTGCCATTTCTTTTACTTCGTCGGAGGACTTTCAGTTAAAAATGTGCGCAATTATGCGCCATCGCTCACGAATACTTTTATTTATTGAATGACCACGGGCGCGATTCCGACCTTCGCGATCCCGCGATCCCGCGATCCCGCGATCCCGCGATCCTGTACAGTGGCAGTGACCTGTAAGTGGCAGATCTCAGCCTCCGCGCGACCTCTCGCCTTCGCGCGACCTCTCGCCTCCGCGCGACCTCTCGCCCATTCTCGTCGTACATAAAGCGTTTTCCTGCTCGCCACCTGTAAACGTCTTTTTCATCCGCGTCGACGAGTGACACCCTCCCGAACTATTCGTACGAACAGATGGCCGATTCTGTAATCTCCGCCGAAAATGCTTGCACGGCTTCATCTCCCGCAATTCGTAAAAGGTGCGCGTTATCTTCCGAAGAGAGTTTGAACACGGTCGCGCTTGCTCAAATCACTTACACGAGGCTTTGCAACGGCACAGCCACCCGCAGGCGCACGCGACCGATGCCTTGAAGAAGAGAAAAGGGGCTTACGAGATTCGCATCGCGATTATCGACGCTTACGAACGCGCTTTTGAAAAGTTCAAAAAGGCGAGCGTTTTGCGATGTCCGTTATGTTCGAAAGAGGTTGCAAAAAAACTGCCGTCGTGCGAAATCCAGAAGACGTCTCCGTGTCTACAGTATTGCGTTCCCTTGGATGGCGGTGCCAGCTGTCGGCATTTCAAATACGAATGGGACGAAGCGAACGCGGCGTTGGGAGCCACTCGAAAAGCTTTCTTAACTCCGTTCTGCGGATTCTGTTTTGCATTCAGCGACGAAGAATCGATCGTTGTAGAAAGACACGCTAAGCACTTTTGCGTTATGAACCCAAACAAGGACGAGGCACCCACGGCCGCGCACCTCTCGAAGCTGATCTCATTTCAGCTGGATAAGGCGGAAAGTTTCGAAACAGATAAACATACCAAAACAGTGCTGCGAAGTTTTAGGAATTCGAATGACCGAGAACTACAATCGAACTTCGTATCACTGAATAATATATGAGAGATGGAGACAACGTATATGTTTTATTATTATTAATTTTCAATGACAATTACAATTTTTGTCGCGGATCCATGTAGTTACACCGAATCGCGTGTGCCTCCGCGAACATCCGCGAACATCCGCGAACATCCGCGATCATCGTGCCTTTCGCAACCTCCGCGACCTCTCGCCCGTCGTCGTCGCGCATAAAGAGGATTCCTGCTTATTTTTCAAAACACTTCCGACACGCGCAAGCTCTCGAGCTTTTGCCTTTTCGACTTTCATAGTTCGGACTGTCGATCATTTGTAAAAGTATGTACAGCAAAGACTAAATCTCTTGAGGAACTTATCATTGTCGAGAAAGGCATTGATTCCGGTCATTTTAGACGTGCCGGTCGCCGTATCCGCCCAACCGTCGACGAAATCGCAACATACTGGAGCATGCTGCGGTCGCTTCAGATTTTAAAGATGACTCGGCGGTATTATGTCATTTTCGATTAAATGTCGTGTCCTCTACGGATCAAATGCTCTCGTAGACAGGCTTAGCCATTCTATGGACGGAATCAACCTGTAACCAATTTATTTCTTGCGCCCTGTAAGGTGCTTGTGGTTTTTATTTTGTTACATTTTGTAAATGTTGGGTATAATACCCAATTCGACAGTCTACGTTCACGGCAGCGTCTTGCAGAGACGCTAGGATCCGGTTAAGGACTTGGTGTTCACGCTCTTAGAAGAATATGGAACGCAGAAGCCTGTCAGGCAGAATGCCTCAAAGGTGCTCACGTTTCTTATTGATCGACGCCAACTACGATTGGAGCGTGCCGATCCAATGAGAGGAGCCGGAATATGTTTTTTGATTTACAAAGTCATTGTGCGGCAAGAGATCCAACCAGACCGGGTTTTATCGACATCGTTGTTTTTACGCTCGTATGGCTGCTTTCTGGACCTGAGCGGAATATCAGAGTTTATCCAGCTCAAAAGATCCGCCTGTACCGCTTCCCGAAAGTCGTCAAAATCAATTGTATCTAACCATTGCAACTCGGGCGGTAGTTGACCCTGTTGCGAATGATTTTGAACATATTCTAGAATATAAGCGACATATGGTTCAATATTTATTTCAGGAATCTTGTATACGTTTACATCCGATGCTTTCGGCATTTGCATGATTGCCGACATTATGCTCGCCGCGTGTTTTGCGGATGTATCTGATTAGGCATCGGCGGTTGTATATAGTTATATCGTCGGTCGCTGCGCGTGTCCGCTTGTATTCGATTTCGATCAAATACAAGATTTCCCGATATATTCCCGAAAATTCTCCCTCGAGGTCGATCTCGAAAGCATAATTTCACGGTCGCAACATGACCTCCCCTGCGTGCGCGCGACGAGTCGCCGAGCTCGCATCCGCCATGGTGTTATTCCGCGACACTCAGGTGTTGGGAACTCGCGCATATCGGAAAGCGCGACGGACGAATCGTTGCACGGTGAGCACCGTCTTTCTATACCAAGTCTTCGCCGCGCTTTTACAAAAACGCGGCGTGATCATCGACAAAAAGCCCGTGGCGAACGTCGGGATCGCGTTCACGAAATTGAAACTGAAATCGGACCACAACTTTGTAAACCCGTGTCTTCTTCTCAAAAGACGAACGGGCGGAGCGATGTTGCTCGAGACGACTCCGGTGAAGGACGACGGCGACGCGATAGAGGTGGAGCATTTCGTGTTGACTTTACGCACCGTCGACGGAACCGCGTATCACATCGACATCACGGCGGCGCAATTCGACGAATCGAATGCGAATTCGCCGCTGGGTTATCCTCTGCTCGTCGGAAAAGGCGCGACACCGGCGTATGAGAACTTCGAGGTGACCGAATTCCAAGAGGAAAGCGCGTTTCCGCGGTCTCATCCCATGAGCAGCTTCGTCGACTTGACGCTGAAGTGTCTGAGCGAACTGGGAGATACGAACGATTGGCCCGCGGTCTGGGAAACTTATTACCGAGCGAGAAGCGAGCGCGATGCATGCATGGAAAACATCGATGTAATTCACAGTCCGGAAAAGCGTGGCGTCGGACCGTCGTCAGATCGACGGACCGGTAGCAGGTTTTAAAACCACCTTACGCATCGCCTTCGACGAGTGGGTCGACGACTTCGACGCCAGATTTAAGAACGACGGAGAGTGCGCGAAAGCTCTAAAGCTCGCGAAGGTCAAAATCTCCCCGCAGACAAGACTGTACAAAAAATCGCAACACGAGGGTCAGGAAGTTGGTTTTCTTGAAGCGCCGAGAGAAGTGTTGCGCCGAGTGACGTTTGAGAGGAGTTCTTCCAAAAAGTAAGAGGCACAACTATAGGCATGTATGTATGCAGATGGCCTGTAAGCTAACTATTCTTGCATCTTTAGTTGCTGGTCTCTTCGCTCGGAATCCTCGTCGATCAATTCATTATGGTCACGGTTTTTGCCCCTTGTTTCGTTCTTCTCTTGACGCCAAGTCTTCGGCGTCGGCAAAGCCGTAGCCGGTACCGCAACAAGCCGCGCGGAGGGATCAGTTCGGACCGCCACATTCCGTTGTCCACAAGTTGTTTAACCGTGCTAAAAGCGTCGGGTAGCGCCGTGTACAAGGATGTGGTGTGGAAGATATCACGAATACGATCATACGAGCTCGAGTCCGGTATGGCTTTGTTAGAAGCAAAAAAACCGAAGCACGAGTCCCGACCTCCCGACCTCCTCCCGACCTTTGCGATCCCGCGATCCCGTGATCCCGCGATCCCGCGATCCCGCGCTCAAATGTTTCGTTTTTCAAAAAAATCGGAATCTTTTAAAACCGAGATCGGACTCGCGTCACTCGCGCGACAACATGAATACCACCGAAGGAGCGGACGAAACCGCGGCGGTCGGTCGCGAAGACGCGCCGCGAAAAAAACGGATCTATCGACGTCTGACCCACAAAAGAGCGACGTACAACACCGAGGAGGAGCGCGTCGCCGCGCGTCGAGCGCGCGACTCTCGTCGAAAGCGAGTTGCGCGTTCACGGGAAGGCGGCCACGACGCTCGATCGCTGACAAGCCTGATGCGAGCGATCATGCCCAAAACGACGCCGGAAATGGTGCGGCGAATGCTCGCAAGCGGAAGCGCGGCCGGATATACCATACCGACCTCCGAGCAGGAGATGGGGCGCTTATTCGCCGAAGTGAACCTATCCGCGTTGAAAAATACGACATTCGTCGATTTGGGGTCCGGCTCCAAAAGCATCAAGAGAGCCGTGGAAAATGAATTACCGCTCGCGACGGTCACGTGCGTGGATAAGGTGAGAATTCGTGGAGACCGCTTTTATATCATGTCGAGGGTTTATAAAGCAAACATTCGCGCCGATTGTCGACGCAGGAAGCGAGCAAAAATCCCGACGTCTGCATCGATCTGCTGGATGTGCCGGCCTGCACACGCGCGGGCGTATACGGGCGCGTGAATTACATCACGAGTTGCGAGTGGTCCCTCGCCGATCTGATTTTGCCCACAGCCACGGGAGTCATGGATGAGATGCTCGCCGCGCATGTCTCGGCCGATTACATCGGTAACGCGACCGAGGTGACTCCGCAAATGAAGCTATCGGCGTTATTGCAGCTTTAGTGTACGTGCCCTTCATATTTAACTAACGGGGCCTTCCGTGAATTTGCCGCGCGCAGGCTCGTCGCGCGTGGTTGGAGCCGTTCCAGCGAGAAAATAGAATGGCATGCGTGTACGGATTGGAGATCGTGAAAATGCCCACGAGTGCCGAAAACGGCGCGCCGAAGGGTAGGAACGGCCGGCGAGCGGTGTGGTTATTGCTGTTTCGCAGCGAAAAAATCAAAAAGAAAGTGATGCGCAAAGGCGGTAGCTGGCATTGAATCGTCTCGCGATGCCCGAAATTGTTTGTTACGGTACATAATACGATTTACGATGTCGAACCTAATATTCTAGCTTCGCCTCGAAAGAAAAAGCATCCCCGAGCACTCGAAAGCGTCCGATGTCGTCTTTCCCGGAGAGCCCGTGACGACCACGACAATTTCACCCGTCGCCGCGACACGGATCGCGAAGGTTCTCATTCGATCGACACCCGTATTCCACGCAACGGAAAACGAACGTCCGCCGTCGAGCTGCACGCGTCCCGCATTGCACCAATATCGATGTATCGGATCCGATAAACTGCAATCATTCATGAGCGCGAATGACATCCACCACTCCGGCCGGCTGCTCCAATCGAGCCGGAACGCGGCGTAATTCTGCGCACGGACACAAGTTACGCGGGGCGTGAGCGATTTCGCAAAAGCACCTCTCAATTTAAACCGCAAACTCACCTCATCCATTCTAATCGTAGCGTCTTCGACATCCGCTACCGTCTCGAGGTCTAACCAGAAACTCTGTTTATGCAAAAGCCGGCGCTCGAGATCGCCCGCGTCGTCACCTCGTTTCGCGAGTTTCGCGCTGGCTTTGGGATCGGCGATCGCGCCGCACTCGCGCATGGAGATAATGCTCCGCATCAACGACTGGCACTCCTCTTTCGTTCGAGGCATGATGATAATGATCACGAACAAGAGTGAAAAGGACTTTATATGACTTGACAGACTCGTCGCGGAGATCGCGGCGGTCGCGGAGGTCGCGCGATGACGCGTGGCAACGATGACGACGACGACCGCGGAGGTCACGAAAATCGCGGAACTCGCGAAACTCGCGAAACTCGCAAAGCTTATGCAAAGCGAAATGATAAATAGGCGCGTCGTCTTGGCGCTTTAGTATTTTATCAGCGATCGTCGACGAAAGAACGTGGCATGCAGACAACGTCGATGTCGCGGGAGGGGCATGTCTCGCTCGACGCTCCGTCGATTGACGACGATTCGGAGGCGGTGCGCGAATGGTGGTGCCAACTCTCGGCGAGCGTGTCGCATTTTTTCCAGCGCGTCGCGGGCGACCCGGAACCGTCCGACGATGAGAGCTGGACGTTGCTCGAGAACGTACATTCCAATTTTTTTTCGAAGCGGGTCGAGCTTCGAACCATGCACCCCGTCGCGTACGCGTTTTGCGATCACCTCGCCACGCGCTACGCCGCGCGATGCCCGCGGACCAAGGCCTACCGCGATGCCGTTCTCGACGGCGGCATCTATACCGCGCGACGTAAACCGGACATCGTACTATTACTGTGCGATCTACACCAATGCCGACGCGGTCTTCTCGCAAACGAATCCGAACGGCGGTCGGAAGACGCGACATTTCGCGAATTGGCGAACTTGGTGGCGTTGACGCGCCGAACGGACGCGGTCATCGCGCAACTACGCTTCGCGGGTCGGTGCGCGTCGATCGATACAATTCGAACGCGGATTCCTCTCTCGCCGGGCGCTCGATCGATCTTGTCACTGCCCGATACTCCGGCGCCCGAGATCCAATTCCGATGGCGATTTGGTCGGCGCGACGATTCCAACAAACTCACGCTCACGGACACCGGCACATGCTGCGCGAGATGCGGAAACGTTGATGAGCGTCCGAAGAAAATGCGCTGCGAGCGATGCAGACTGGTCTCGTATTGCGGTGTCGAGTGCCAGCGTGCCCATTGGAGAACGCATCGCGATCTATGCGCACCGACGCGTTTCGAGACCTGAGCGATAACGAACAGCCTTTGAACGCTCACCCCACATTTTAATAACATTCGTCGATGAGTGTATGTTAAAGAAGCGCTTTTTAGATCTCACGCACGTTCATATATGGTATATATATGCGGATAGCCATGCAGTCGAAAGAGCATACCTCGCGAGTACGCGGTAAGCAAAAATGTCGGCGGTTGTACACTCACCAAATCTTCGTGCTCCGTTTGAGCATACTCGCTCCAATGATGCGCGTTCTGTAAGCGATGAGAGTCATGTAGAGACACCCGACCTCGGTAAGAAACCTGCCTTCGGTGCGCATTCTGTAAGCGGTGGGCGTACTGAGCCTCTTGTAAAGAAACCCGCCTTCGGTGCGTCTTCTTTCAATCCGATGCGGGGCTCGTAGCGGAATCGTAACCTTAGTCGGGCGCGTATTCGGCACCGAAGTGAGTTTCTGAAGCAATATATATGCAACTGGAATGCCCGGGAAGAAAAGTTCGTTACAAACCACGAAAACTCTGAAGCGAAAGCGTGGAGTTCGTGCCCGTCGGAGACCGTCGTCAGCGCTGATGTCGATATCTTAGCGGCGGTGTTTTATATCGCCAAGTTACCGGATCAAAATTATTTTCTCTACAATGCCACCGACCTTCCGAATCATACCACGAACCGCGACCTGATATGAAGTGCCATTTTGATACATCTGCTGGCGTGCGTAAATCTATTTTTTTTGAAATGAAAGTGTTGCAAACAGTTGAGATTAGGAAGATAACGATTGAGATACCTATCACGATCAATCATCTTACCCGTGCTATTCGTGTCGATACCGTCACGCATGATGTACAGCAACGCCAAAGAAAAGTATTCGTATTGTAACGTTTTGCTCAATTGAAAAACCGGCGATTGCAACTGTCGGCGCACCGCCGGCTGTTGCAACAACTGCTGCACGTGTACGCATTGCAAGCATGTATGCCTCAACCGATCGGCGTTAAAATTCGGCGAACCGCACATCCAACCGTCGGTTCTTTGCAATTCGGTCATGTAAATGCTTTGTATTGTCGTGAGCACGATCGGAACTCCGCGTTTGGTGGCGGATTGCACGTATCGAAACATACGTCGTTGGGCGATTTTTGTTTGACGATGAATGATTTTGCTCGACAATCGCTTACGCTCCGGTGACCATAGCAACATACTCACGACTCGTTTCGCCGCGGAATAACGACGTTCGTGTTCCTCCGTGGCCGACGCACTCGAAATCGCTCTGTCGCGAGTAGAGCTGCTCACGAATTTTGTTTCGTATCCCCGATTCGCGCTATTCCAGGGGTTGCCATCCGGGTACGCATCTCGGGAAAGACACACGTGCACCGCGACGCAAAGCCCGGTGAGTTCGCATACGAGGCCTTCGGTGCACGCGACGGAACGCTGGCATTCATCACCGCAACGGTGATATTTTTTCGATTCCTCGCATCGATAGATCGCCGTGCCGACGCGAGTGAAAGTACACCGGTTTGTGCAACGATGCGCGACACCGCGGAGGGTGGTGTCGCCGATTGAAGTCTGAGCGACCTCCTTGTCCGCGATTTTGGTGCCGAGATTACGTAACGCGCTCCACGCGTTGTCGATTTCGCTTTCGTTTTGAGTCTTACTCCGTGGCATATCGACGATGTGATATAATAATAATACCGATCGGCGTTTCGTGAACAGAGCGTCTCTAAATAAGCGGTGTCAAAACGAATATGTCCGGATTCGCTTCCGCGGCGACGACGCGCGGCGCGCTTCGGTGCGCGGTGTGCGCGCTGAGTTGCCTCGGCTGCCTCCTACAAATGTACAATCTGTTCGCGCGCAAGCGTCGGGAGGCCGAGGCTCGGTCGGAGGAGGCTCGACTGCTCGCCGCGGCGATTTGCATCAACGTTGATGGCACGGTGCGGGAATGGACGTCCACCGATTTGGTCGATTGCGGCAAAATCAGGAGCGTAATCACCAATGAAAACGCGTGGTTGGAGCTCTTCGAAGAAACTCTGAACGATTACGCGCGTTCGCAAGCGGAGTGCGTCGGCGCCGCGGCTCGACAAATCGCCGAGGGTACGCGACCGTATGTCACGTTAATTTCCCTCGTCGTCGTGATCGCGAGCTTGACGTTCGCTCTGCTGCTTCGTGTCACGGCGGATGTCGCGACGACTCGGGAAAAATCGTTCATGACGACGACGACGCCTTCACCGATGCCGGCGACCGATCTCATCGACTCGATCGCGATTTTACCGTATCACCACGATCGGCGCCGTCGACCGCATCGGCGCGTGTCGCGCTCCTCGCATCCGCTCACCATCACAGACACGTAGCGCTCGTCGGGCCTACCATCGAGGCGCCCCCTTTGCGAAGCGTGCTGTAGTTGACGGGCTCGAGATATTTACTCAGACCCTTGCGCACTTTTCCGCATCCCGGGTACACGCGTTCTCCCCAATGTCCGGTGTTCAGACAGACTCGATCCAAATTTCCGGTGGCGGCGTTGTAACTCGCTTGATGCCCTGCGCGCACTCGCGAAATCCGAATCAATTCTAAAAGCGATCGGAGCGATGTACTACCGGCGACGGAAAGTGGTGTACCTTGAAAGCACATGGTATTGGGACCGGAGCGATAGTTATCGAAGTGCGACATGTCACGAGGCGGATCCTGCGAAAAGACATTCCGACTCTCCTCGTCATTTTTTCATCGACGAATCGCCGAATCGATAACAAACGAGATCATTGACGAATCTCGCACCTCCGAAGGCGCCCAGGAGTAAAGTTCCGCGTATTGCGAAGCCGTCGAATAATGTCGGGCTTTTATCGATGATAAACCGGTGTGGTCGGCGTAACAGCCGGTCACGTCGATCGGATTATCCTGCGCGCGTACGGCGCGGCCCCGCTTTTTAGCGATTTGGCAAATTCCGCTTTGCCAAAATAAGGTGTACAATCACGATCACGAGCGCTCTCACCTTAACGACCTCGTCGAGGCCGATGATGCACGCGTATAACGACGGTACGCTTGCTCCGAATGTATTCGCGTTCGCGCCGGTGCCGGCGTCATTCGCGTGCCGAGCAAAGATGCTTCCGCCTGCGCGAATATCGTGGGAATTAATGAGCACCCCTCTTCTCTCTTTCCGTACCGACAACTTTTTTATTCGTGTTTGAAACGTCGTCGTAGTCACGTACCTCCGCCGAGGTATGCCTGGCACCATATATCCGCCACCGGCATGACATTCTTCGGGTTGTACACGACCGCTTTTTGGTAAATGGTAAAATTACCGTAGTGCATCTTACGAACGACGTCATCGCTCAGTTGAAAGTCGTAATGTCCGATGAGGGTCTCTCCCGTCTCTTTTCCCGACTTCGTCAAAATCGCGGCGCACATCTGATACGTTTGATACGGACGCATCAATAAGTAACCGAAGGGAAACATTTTGTTGCAATCGATGATCAATTCCAGCGTACGCCTGGAGAAATCCATGGTCACGAACATCACGAAAATCGCAAGCTCGTGCGGTCGCGCCACGAGGCGCTTCTCCGCATTTTGTACGCGGTCGGCGATCGTCTCGCTGCACGGCGCTTCGCTCGCCTCGGACTCGCCCCTCGCCACGAAGTTCGGAGTCCCCCTGCGCCGGTGGGATTGCATGAAAGACGCCCTACGGCCTCCGACACCGGAATCCTCCTCCTCCTCATCCATCCCGCGAGTGGCCACCTCGCTACCGCGAGTTCTCTGCAGCAAATGATCTCGAAAATCGTCGATCGATTCCGTCGTCAGCGTCGTCAGTATCGCCGAGTGGCGTGTGTGCATTTGAAGGATGTAATGATAGAAATAGCCCTTGTTCTCGTCGAACTCGGGCGCCGCGGGATGTAATCGATGAAATATATACCCATCGCTCTTCTTCCTCATTCCGCTCGGGGCTCGAAATGGCGTTCGTATAACGCTTGAGGATTTCCGACTGCTTGGGATGACATTTTCGCTTTTCTGCAATGGCGACTTTTCCGGCATCAAAACGCGGAATCGCGATCCGTCCGAGATAAATACCTCTAGGTCCAACAAACTTTTGTCGGATTGCAGATGGATCGAATTCGTCGAGTGGACTTCCAAGAGTCCGAAAAAAGCGCGGTCTCTAAGAAGCTCACTTCATCATCCGTTTCCTCCATGCGCGGATGCAGCAACGGTCCCTCCGTATTTGCCGTCGAAGATGAAGAATTGGCCATATCGCTCTTCAGTAGCGTCGTCTGGTACAACGCGCTCAATTTTGGAGCGCAAGCTAACAAAAGCCTACTCGCCGCTTCCGCGAACGGATGCGAGCGCGAGTTCCAGTTTTGCATATCTCCGGTGTTCAACTCGATGGCCGTAATCAAAATCGATTTTAAACAGTTGAGAGCGGAAACACAGTCCGACGAATTGGTCAGAATATAGTCGATCGTGACGAGATATACCTGACATAAACCCCACCATATTTTGCTCGAGGATTCGCCACTCGCACTCGCCCATAATTTCGTCGAGACGCCGGCGGTATATCCATAGCCATCACACCACATTCGTTGCATTCGCATCCAAAGCTCGCCCAACCCCTTCACGTATTCCTCGAACGGTTTGCCGGTGGAATACACGTTGGAGCCGGCCACGGTATCGATCTGCGCCATCATTTCGTGTATCATCGTAAATGCCGGACAACGCTTGCGTATCTCATCGGCGTACTGCGCGGAGTTGTGGTTCGTCCATGACCATGTTGAAGACGTGCGACCGTGAAACTCGACCTGGCACTCATCGGGTCGCAATTCAACGAGCTGATGAAGCAAATCGTCGGGCGCGATCTTGTACAAAGCGATGGCGTTGTCCATCGTTTTCTCATCGACCGCGCCGATATCGATGTGAATATTGCCGGTAGACTTATGATTCAACACGCACGGTCCAAAAAACGAGTCTTTTATCTGGTGCAACGCGCTCGTCGAGAAAAGAGGTTGCGCTATTTGATGAAGAGTATCGTAGTTCCGAACGAGATTCGCGCAAGCTTCGGGCTCGTAGATCGACTCTCCGCTTTCGGCCAAGCGGCGTACGCCGCGATAACTGTCGTAGCCGATGGGAGATCTCAAGATGATACTCATACCGTCGCATAATGTTGTGCTCGACGCGCTCGGCCCGGACAGCGTGGCGTGCACGTTGAGCGCGGAAAAGGTCGCCACTTCGAGTAAAGCTTTCAGATTGGCGGAAACGTAACTGCCGGCTCCTTCGACGCACCACGTTGCCACGGCCGCGCTCACGGTGTCGAAGGAGGAGGAGGTACAGGAGATCGCCGCGTATGGAATTCGCTGTCGTTTGGAGCTTTCGCCCGTCGGTATTATCGCGCCGCTTTTATCGCAGATATCCTGTTTTTGCACCGTACGTCCCACGTCATCATTATCATGACGTCGTCGTCACCTCTCAAAATACACGGGAGTTTCATCGATCAAAATTCGCGAGTTTTGAGGAGGTATTTGCTCGGAAAGGCCTCTCACCTCTCGTAGAAATTGTATATATTCCGAGATGAGATTCGAATCGTTCGTCGCCGACGGCTACACCCCGCAAAAGAAAGATCAGTCAGTCGATCGTTCGCTAGCGTTTAACGACGATTAAAAGATTCCGTCCAAATTTTCGGAACACCCGCAACTCACCTCCGCATGTTTCAGAATTTGCTTCAACAACGGACGCGTATGCAGTAACGCGTACATAATGGCCCGCGTCAAAATCGTGATCGACCTGTCGCACCATCGCGGCGGATCGGGTATGTGCTGCCCCCGATGAAGCGCGCTGTACGAGTTCATCAGCGCACTCGAATACCCGCAATCATTCTCGCCGGCGATGGACGCCTCGCCGTCGCGATGATGTGTGGCCTCCCACGTAATCGAGTGCGCAAACATCCAAAGAGAATACGCGTTATCGGAATGCGCGTAGAAACTTTGAATTTCCGAGATATACTTCGTCGTATCCGGATAGAGAATGTAGCTCTGCATCGCGTTCAAAATTTTCTGGAATATAGACGTCTCCGTCGAATTCATCGGCGGCGTCGTCATGTTTTTGGCGACGTCCATAGCGCGAAGAACGGAGGGGATTTCACGACCGAAGCAGCGAGAGAAACACGTCTGATCATCGGCGGTGAAGAAGGAGGACGCGAAGCGAATCGTTGTCGTAGAACTCAACGGTACGGCATGAGGATGGGAATTGTTCACGTTGTTATCGGCGTCGTCGGTCTCGGGCAGATCGCCGAGCAATGCGCCATCGCCGGCGTCGTCGTCGTCAGCGTGGGCTCGAGATGTCCATTGGTCGAACGGTGTATCGGGAGACACTCGCATATACGGTAGTTTTTTGCGTGACCACGCGGGTTTTCTCGTCTCTTCGTTGAAAAACGCATCGTTCAAGAGCGCATCGCGTAACGTGATTTCCACGAACGCGTCCACGTCCTGACGACGACGCCGACAATCCTCTCGGTTAGATCCGAGTGGCATTCACGCTTTTCGAGACGGGCGCGAGCGAAACGGGAAGCGTCGCGTCTCTCACCTCATCGAAGATCGCAATGTTACGATGCGAAGAATCGTATTGCGTCGCTTGACCGTAGGTCTGTTCGGGCTGCATAAGAAAGAATTCTCCGATGGAGCGAACGCGACGGGTGACGTCGACGGGTTCTGTCAGATCGGGAAGTTCAAAGGCTTTGGCCTCGAAAATTTTGCAATCGTTGCGGGCGTCGAGGGTGGTGTGCTCGCTCTGGCCGTTTCGAGCGGAATCGAAATTCTTCGGACCATCCGGGCCGGCGAGCGCGTAAACGTAATTCTCCCTTCGCACCTGCGTGACGTACGGCTTCATACCCTCCGGCACGATCCACGTATCGGGCTGGACACCTTTGGCGCGGAGATAGCGTTTGCAACGACTGTCGAGCAGATCCCAACCGTGCGGCGTTTTCTGAATGGTAGCCCAATCCTCCACTTCCATCATCAACGCTTTGCGCGCCAGGGTGGCGGTGCGGATGTTTCCGCCGTACCGCTCGTTCCACATTTCGTCCACCGTTTTGCAATTCAAAAGCGCCTCGAGTACCCCGAGGTAAACGGTCTCCAGCACAGCATTCCTGATCTGTTGCAAATTCATGGTATAGCAGAGGCGCCCTTTCTCGGTGTTCATGAATCCGTGTTCGAGAATCATCGCCAATCCGTAGCGAACGTAATGATCTCGCCTCTCGCTCATCTGCTGGCTCACCAAACGACTCACCCCCTCTTCGGGTACCGGTCCCAGCAGGGTGTTGTTGAAATGATATTCGTTCCACTGTATACTGGAGGTGTCTTGCGTTTCGCGATACGGCAATACTTGCGCGGGCCACATATGTTCCTGCGTGATGAGAGTTATCATGACGTTCGTCATGTACGGCGAGTAGCCGAGATAAGCTTCCGGCAGCGCGAAGTTTTCGCGCCCGTATTGATCGTACGGCGACATGAGATACGGTTTAGGATTATCGCCAAAAAAATTCGAGAAATCGGCAGCCTGATAATTACCGGCCGAATCGCGAGGAGGATTTCCCGAACTCATCGGTCGCGCGCTCGTTCCATGGGCGGAATGAAGACCGCCCGTGTCCCCAGCGGTTTGCGGATATCTTGGATCCGTCGACATTTGAACAGCGTGAACTGCGTTAGATGAATAAGGATGCGTTTCGAGCGTGTATATATATACAGGTCGATCTCTCATTTACTCTGCGGTATTCCATTGATAATGAAAATATGAATTTCGAAACAAATTTCTCCGCTGTCTTGAATAACACCGGGATTTTAATTGTCGCTCCGATGATGATGCTAGCCGCGACCGTAACGATCTTCGCGATCCTACCGTATCACGCGGCGACGCGTCCTCGTGGAGATCGCCGCCGATCGCCGCGCGCGAAACGCCACCCTCCCTCTCGATCTCCGTCGCCGTCATCGGAATCCGACGTCGACCTCGAGATGCGTAGAAATATGGAAACGTCGTGCCGCCAACGGCGATTTCGCGTACCCGCGACCCCTTTGGGGCATTCAAACGACCGCGGATCCTGGTGTCCGTCCTCACTGTCGCGCGTCAAAGTCGTCGATCGCGTGGCTTCTGGTGGGAATTGGCCGCAAGGTTTCTCCAAGTAGGTCGCCTTCGACAAGTCGAAAGCTGAGTTCGTCCCAGTCTGCCAGCACAGCGTGTGCAAGAAGACTGTGGCGGAGCACTGGCACCGAGACTGTTCACAAGGTGGACCTCGTGCAGAGATATCATCTTCGCATTCTTTCACGCCCGACGACATCTCCGATCTACTCGCAGCATCGATCGTTCTAGGACGCCTTCGACGACAACAACACTCCGAAGTTCAACGCGCTCTGCGTTATCGCCGACGGTCGCCCCGAGCTGTGCGACGAGATTTCTGCGGCGTCTTTCGCCGAGAGGGCCGAGATTGACCTGCTCAGCGAGTACACCGCCTTCGCCTCGCCTCCTGGTGTCCACCTTGGTGGGTTCAGCGTTGGGGATGCTCCCACGCAGCCGCCGGTGGTGCCAGTACCCGCAGCTGCGGAGGATTCCGACGACGACGGGCCGACTGTCCCTGCACCTTTCAACTCTTGCGAGTGGGAGGGTATGGGTGGCCTCGTGCCGCAGTTCAAAGTCCCCAACACCGTCACCTTCGTCGATATCGTCCAAGCTGGCCGAGATCCTCGTGCTCTGCAATTCCAGAACTTCAACTTCGGCGTCGACGACACCAATTCTGGCATCCTGTTCGATGACTCCGACACTGGCTCTGACTCTGACGTCACCGTCTGTCAGCACGAGTCAGTCCTCGACGAGCCGGTGGTGCCGCCACCGCCGCAGACCTTCGGTGGTACTTTGCCCATACGCTTTCAGCGTATGGCATTGCTAAGGCAGCCGGGTAATTCTTTTAGTAATTACCGGGAGGGTAATTACCGGTAAATTGCCGAGTCGATTACCGAGCCCCATAATCGGGTTCCTCCCACACTTAAGGATCTTACCGGTAATTTACCATGGTAATACAGTATTGTCATGGTAAATTACCGATTCGAGCTCAGATTACCGTCGATTTTACCAGATGATGACCAGATCGGCGGCGATAGCTTTTTCGCAATGGATCAACTAGAAACTTTGCGGCACACCCGACACCACGCCAAGACGAAGAGAGCGACCTGTACTTCGAACATTCCACACTTTCATTACAAAGTTCTCGATCGGATGGCATCCGGTGCGGATACTTGTGGGGACGATATGTCCCTCACTCCTGGGGACGTCGATTTAGTCGATTGGAAAGATTCTTATGGCAACGTGCACAGAGTGCCTAAAGACATCTACGACGCTTTGAGCACTCCCCTGCGTGGCCAGTCTGGCTTCGGTGACAAGCACAAGTTCTTATTGAGCTTGTTTCACGACGTGGCAGAATACCAGCAAACTTTGCAGTCCGAGAAAACGTGTCTGCTCTCAATGTGCGCACGTCTTTAGCATGCAAGTATGACGAGTGTGCAAGTATGACGAGTCCCAAACGAATGCGCCGCAACCACGATACATTGTGGAATGAAGGGGTTCGAGGCTCAAAATTGTCTCTCGACCAATATGCTGACATCAACTCTCTTGAATTGCAACCTGTTGGTTCCTGGGCATACATACGCAAGGCTTAGCCTGCTACTTTTCGTTTGCACAATCAGTGTCTCTTAATAACTGTACCTGGATGAGCGCAATCAGCGTCTCTTAATAACTTTACCTGGATGAGACCTTTACCTATACTCAAAGATATGGTACAATGTATTATGCTCTCTTGAACTGTCACTTACTGCTTGAAAATTCTCATATGCATAATCTGAAAACCCTAAATAATATTTCCCACTTCTGTCTGCACATCTCTGCAAAAATGCTTCGCTTGATTATTACGTACTCGCATTGCTTAGCATGTGCTATAGCACAGACCCAAACAATTTTAATGGCCATTATCTATCCATAGAAATTTTCAAAAACAGTTTCCGCGCCCCGAAGCGAAAGTTAGGCCATTTCGTGCAGGCGGTAATACTTTGGTAATACCGCCGAAAGTATTACCGGTAAATTACCCGGTATTACCGGGTGCCATTTCCAAATTACCGGTAATGCGGCTGCCTTAGGCATTGCCTCTGCTCCTGACCGTCATCCTCTGTGTCTGTGCCACCGCGACACCGGCCACCGCCTGCGGTGTCAATGGTGTGCCATAGACCGCCTTCGACGTGGTCATCCCACCGGTCGGTGGTGCTGGACGTGTCCCTGAACTTCGTCCTGACCCGCCACCGGCAATTCTGGGATGCTCAACTACTTTGACTACCTCTCTGACTTCAACGACCGCAGCTGCTGAGATTTACTACACTGGCAGCTACCGCACTCTGCTTCGGGCCGGTACACGTGTCACTAGTCCCACCTTTGGTGGCTGAGTGTTACGTGGCCGGTCCTGCCTAGCTATTTGCACTGTCTAGTTAGATGTGCAGATGGGCCCGCGGGCCGTTGTTTCTTCTCGTATTTCGTATCGGCTAGTGTGGTGCACTGCTCTGCTAGTTCGGGACAGCCCTGCCAGAATGGACAGGCCTCCCTAGATGCATTTCTTCCACCACCATGGTGTTTGTTCCTGCTTTAGACTGATTTTGCCAGTCACCGCCCTAGGTGGTGTGCTGGATCTGACACACAGTGACCCGTACCGACCCGTATCACAGATCTCAGGGTTTAGGGTTTATGACTGTCATATCAGTCATCAGTCACAGTACCGTTAGCTAGCTACTTATTACTTTTCGTATTGGTTTCTATCTGACCGTTACGTTCTGATATTGCCCACGTTCGTATTGTTTATATCGACTTTGTGATATATCCAACAACTTATACCCTGGTTCCTAACACAGTATACGTTCACAAAATATTTTATGTTTTTATTTTGTCTATCTCAAGCGTTCTCTGACCTGCAAGCCCGGATTTATAACATGAAAAAGATTACATCAACATGCAATTCTGCTTGCGTAGCCCGCGCACGCGCCCCGCTGTTTAAGTTATAAGTTACCGAAATGTACCACTGTCCAAGTTACTTTACCACGTACTGAGTAGCTGATGTCTTAGCAATCAGGGCCCAAGGCTTTCTGGCACACTTGCGAAGGCAAAACAAAAATGAGTCTACTACTCAAGACCGGTGTAGCGCCGCTACTTGTATCATCCTAAAATAGCTGGCGCCCAGTCACGTCCTATCTACTTCCGTACACTTTACATGTCGTCAACACTGTAGGGTGTGACCCTCCAGCGACTGTCTCAGCCACCACAGCAGCGCTACTGTCCACTGTCCGTACACGTTACATGTCGTCAACACTGTAGGGTGTGACCCTCCAGCGACTGTCTCAGCCACCACAGCAGCGCCACTGTCCACTGCCCGTACACGTTACATGTCGTCAACACTGTAGGGTGTGACCCTCCAGCGATTGTCTCTGGCTTGGCCAGCACAGCTCAAGTGTCTCCGGCTTGGTCACCACAGCGTCTGCGTCACATGTTTGTCACCAGCTGTAGAACAAGGCTCACGTCCCTCGTCGAACCACAGTTCGCGACATAACTTTTTCGCAAAAGTAGGGAAGTGGCGGAAGGTCCCAACCCGCACCACATCTTAGAATGTCAAGATTGGGCCACTTGATCCCGGGATTGTTGGTACCTACTTGTTACCAGTGGTACTAACAGTTGATATTAAATTATTTACAATGTTTTCTGATCCTCGAATCCGTCAGCTAGGTTTGAGATATGGCGAAGAGCTAACGAACACACGGCTCAGAAGCAAACTTCCTCTTTCAACGAGTGAGTACCTGTCATACAAGGGCAAATGGGGAGCCAAATAGACAAACAGGAAGATCAGCTCACCATGGGTGGGTGGGTCAAAATATAGAGAGTCTTGACGACAGAAATGAGCAGTGCATCGAGAAGAATGAATAGTCTCGATGTAAGAATGGATTTATAAGATAGCAAGAAGCGTTACTAGACCGAGTTCGATGAAGATCCGACGAACTACGCTCACTTTTCCGAGGAGTTCCGATGTGTGACATAATATAACTATCGACCGCGTTAGTGGTACTAACAGTTGATATTAAATTATTTACATTATGGTTTCTGATCCTCGAATATGTCAGCTAGGTTTGAGATATGGCGAAGAGCTACGAACACCGGCTCAGAAGCAAACTTCCTCCAAATCTCAACTGAGCCGAAAAGAGGCAACCGCCATCTCTCATCTCGAGCCAACCACTTTCCCGGAAAAGCAGATACACGAAAGTGCCGAGGAGAATTAAGATGCTCATAATCACGAACAGACGGAGTAATATCACCAGACTGAGAAGACAAGCCAAGAACTTCGCATAGTCTGAGACAAATAATAGTGGGTGATCCTTTCAGCTATCCAATACGCATGTCCCACGACCTGTTAATCACCAGGTGGTCCCAAAATATGACATGCCGTAGGTGTCGTTCACGAGTCAGTAAAGTAATTGTTTCAGCGGTATGGTCACCAAGCATCATCTGTCCACAACGCGGCATATCATATGCAATATCAAATCCAACCCCCGAAGGTATGCACCCTTCGGAACAACACGATATGAGAATTGTCGTACCAACAAAAAACAAACGCAGCATTGCAACTGACGACGACCAAACATCATTGAACATATCAATGAGCAAAGAAACGTTCCTAAAGAGTGAAAACGTGTTGATCAAAAAGGAAGAAACACGATGATGCAAAGCGAAAAGCACGAACTGACAATCTCAGCCTCATTACTAATACAAACCCTAGAAATCCCAAATTATATCCGAAAATAGAAGAATCCGAAAAGCAACACCAAAGGCTGCCTCAAAAAGAGAAAGATTAATAGTATGCCTAGAAAACACCATTAAAGAATATCTTCAAATCCCGGAATGCAAACAAGCAAGTCGACTCATCAGAGCACTTGAACAAGTAATATTACACTTGATAAGCACAATATTAACAAGCATTCCGATTTTAACGTTCGATGATCACTCACTTGTTATTACCAAATTGGCCCATGAAAAGAAAAACAAAGGAAATCTTTCAAAGCTGTCACTGGGAAAATTTAAGTGGACAAAAATCCAAAGTAATAAATAAATAATTAATAACATATGACTAATAATGCAATCGGAATTCTTGGAAGAAACGTTAAGAAGAACCCCCCAAACTTAGCAAAATGCCGCATCCAGACAACGATCGAAACACTAAATCAAAACTAGCGAGATGCCGTTTCCAGATAACGGACTTAAACCGCCCAACCAGCACAGCCTTCAAGATATGACCAAATTAGAGTACGATTAGCGAGATGCTGTATTAAAAAAACGGACACAAACTGATCAACCAACATAGCCTCAAGATATGAAGATATGAAAAAAGAACGATTGATACAAATTGGCGAGATGCCGTAAATGAGAACAATAACGGATTTGAATAGCCCAACAACATAGCCTACAAAAAATGACTACACGATTAACACTAACATCGAGATGTTGTTTCGAGATCACAAACTCATACCGTCCAAATCGAGATGTTTCTTTCTGAGAAAAAAAATATATACTGTCCAAATCGAGATGCTGTTTCGAGATAACAGACTTCAAGATATGATTTCATGATCAATTCAAACAATGAGAATACTGTTTCGAGAAAACAAATGTACACCATTTAAATCGAGATGTTGTTTCGAGATAACAGATTTACAACGTACACACCAAAGCACTGTTTCGAGATAACAGATTTCAAAAATTGGCGAGATGCCGTATTCAAATAACGGACTTAAATCGCCCAACAACACATCCTTCAAGATATGACTACATAATTAATCCAAACAATGAGATGCTGTTTCGAGATAACCGACTTACACCATTCAAATCGAGATGCTGTTTCGAGATAACAGACTTACAACGTACACACCAAAACACTGTTTCGAGAAACCGATTTCAAAAATTGGCGAGATGCCGTATCCAAACAACGGACTTATACCGCCCAACAACATAGTCTGAAAGTTATTATGACTACAAATTAATCCAAACAATGAGACGCTGTTTCGAGATAACAGACTTACACCAATCAAATCGAGATGCTGTTTCGAGATGACAGACTTACACCGAACACATCAAAAACACTGTTTCGAGATAACAGATTTTTCATTCCAAAGTCTATGTGCCAACAAAAAACGGACTTGCCAAATAGACTCACAAATGGCGCAAACACATTGATCTTAGCACCGCCATTGCAAGCACCGAGAAACATTCTTTTTCGACAAATGATTTGAAGTGGAAAGAAAAGAGTGTCGAATAATTCAAGAAGTATACAATTGATCTCACAAGCGAATATGCCGTTACATCAACGGACTTACTACGCCAACTAACATAACCATCACAATGAGTTTATGCTAGGGAGATTGACGATACTTGTACATAGGTCCCACGGACAACTGTGTCTTAGTGTCCAGCACAAAACGACACCGCATTCGATTCATAATCAATTTTGAAGAATTTTCTTAAGATAAAAAACTTGACCATAAATCACAACAATAAGGAACAATCAACTTCACAAGTAGGATTTTTACAACCATTCATGTCAAGGATAGTTGATGACCTTCAACACCGGTCCCACGGACAACGGTGTCTTAGTGTCCCACGGACACCGCATACAACATTCCAGCAGTTGCGCTCTACTGGCTAAAAAAATAATTTATACATCCCAAGGATGTCACCATGACAAATTGATTATTAAAAAAAAAACAATCCACTATGGAGAATCTAATCCATATGACATGGATATATACAACAAATCGTGCCACAGAAGCAGGACAACTGATCTCATAAAATTCCGAACTCATCCCAAGGATGTCACCAAGACAACTGATTATATATAAAAAAAACAAGCTCCAATAGAAAATCAAATCCATGTGACATGGATATATAAACAACACATCGTGAAAGAAGCAGAGCAACACGTATAAATTCTGAATTCAAAATCGATTAAAATTATTTGTTACCACAGTCACAATCGAACGAGTTCCATCGGTGAAAGCCCTACCATTTTAGAAAATGTTAGTACGTGCACTAACGGCGAGTTAGTGTGCCTTAACGTCATACTAGCGCATACTAACGCCGCGTACTTTTAGTACTCGTACTAACGACGTACTAACGCAATGCGTTAGTACACAATGTGAGTTAGTACGATTAAGTGTGGGAGTTGGTGGACTCGTGGCGTGGTGCGTAGTGAGTCATGGATGGGGTCCAAATGCACTTCAGTGATGTTCTAAGGTGATTGGATGGCGAACTGGACATTGGTTACGGGGGTATGATGCTGTTTGAAGAAGCCGATATTGGGGCTAAATTCCTTTGGGAATGTGCTACGTTAGCATGTCGTTAGCATGTCGTTAGTACACTAGACCAATCACACGTTAGCGTGTTAACGGCGTACTAACTCCCACTCCCCTTAAGTGTGGGAGTTGGTGGACTCGTGGCGTGGTGCGTAGTGAGTCATGGCTGGGGTCCAAATGCACTTCAGTGATGTTCTAAGGTGACTGGATGGCGAACTGGACATTGGTTAAGGGGGTATGACGCTGTTTGAAGAAGCTGATATGGCTGAGCTCCTTTGGGAATGTGCTACGTTAGCATGTCGTTAGTATGCCATTTAGTACACTAGCCCAATCACACGTTAGCGTGTTAACGGCGTACTAACTCCCACTCTCCTTAACAAGGTTGTCAATCAGATCTGAAATCAGTCTGATCGTCTGATAATCAGCCTGATAATCAGCCTGATTGTCTGATCTGATTGTCTGATCGTCTGATCTGATCGTCTGATTATCTGATACATCACTACTAAGCATCTGATAATCTGATCTGATCTGATCGTCTGATAATCAAATTTTGTCTGATTGACAACCTTGCTCCTTAAGTGTGGGAGTTGGTGGACATGTGGCCTGGTGCGTAGTAGTGAGTCCGTGGCTGGGGTCCAATTGCACTTCAGTGATGTTCTAAGGTGATTGGATGGCGAACTGGACATTGGTTAAGGGGGTATGACGCTGTTTGGAGATGCTGATATCGGGGCTGAGCTCCTTTGGGAATGTGCTACGTTAGCATGTCGTTAGTATGCCATTTAGTACACTATCCCAATCACACGTTAGCGTGTTAACGGCGTACTAACTCCCACTCTCCTTAAGTGTGGGAGTTGGTGGACATGTGGCCTGGTGCGTAGTGAGTCCGTGGCTGGGGTCCAATTGCACTTCACTGATGTTCTAAGGTGATTGGATGGCGAACTGGACATTGGTTAAGGGGATATGACGCTGTTTGAAGAAGCTGATATGGCCGAGCTCCTTTGGGAATGTGCTACGTTAGCATGTCGTTAGTATGCCATTTAGTACATTAGACCATTGCAATCAGACGTTAATGTGTTAAACATATATTATCTAACATGTTAAACGTGTACTAACCACGGTATACGTGCGTAAACTACGCAACCACTGCACATGCTGGGTGTTCCACTAAACCACACGACGCAAGATGCCGAGGGACTGTCCACGGCCTAGAATCCCGTCGACCGAAACATGAGTTCAGTCCTCGTTGTCGTCCTAGTCGTCGTCGGAGTCAAGTGGTGGCTTAATAAGGCGTTCAAAAAAGTCAGCCGTGGGGTCAAGAATGACCGCGGTCTCCATGCACGGATGTGGTATGACGACGACATGCTGTTCAACTTTGTTGGCTAAGATGAAAGGCTCGGAGTTCTTCTCAAAAGCCGCTGGGTCACGGTGCGGGTTGAAGGTGTACACCGTCTTAGTCAAATCGTCCGGCCCGAAAATCGAGTTCCTCCTACGATAGGCCTTGATTTGTTCTTCGGTTGGCTTTGTCAGCCAATTGACTTTCAATAAGGTGTACAACCGTCCCGCGATCTCCACCCGCAGAATGTTTGTAATGCGGCCGTGCCTGCATACCGCTACCATGTTTGATACGCAGTTAGCTGGAACATAGTGCATTAAGTAAAGTAGTTGCCACGTTAGTGTACTGTTAGTTACCGAATATCGCACTAAGTGTACACTACCGTATCGACATAGGGCACTAACGTGTTTCACTGGTTTCTTGAGAGACATGCATATCACGAGGTATATGGATAACGGCACGACTCACCCGTCATATATCGTCGTCACCGTGGTTGCCGCCCACTCGGATACTCGAAGCTTCTTTGTGCCCCCCTCATATTCATGACCCAACCGGAAACCTTCGGGAACGGGTTGACGAGGTGGTGGTGGAGAAACAAGTGCGTGGGGTGCGGGGTTACGAATAGCTGTGCGGGCTAGTGGTGGGACGGGTACACGTGAGGACACCGGCGCGCCTTGTTGTAGAAGAATCCCACGCCGGCCGGGAGTCGGTGTGGGTGCACGCTCGGGCGCGGGCTCGGGCGAAGGTGGATCCGGGCGAGAAGCTTGTGCACGAAGAGTCGCAAAGTGTTCACCTTGACGTTTATTGTTCATTGCACAAATCCCAATTCTGCCCCCCCCACCCCACCCGCCCTCCTATTATGTAATATTCGCGTTGTTAGTGTGAGTTTAACAGAAGGGATCTTTTCGGGAATATTCCATTGTTAGTACGCTAACAGGACGCTAACGGCATGCCTTAGCGCACTAACGTTGCCCCAACTGGACACTAACGGAAGGAATCTTTTAGGGAATATTCCATTGTTAGTACGCTAACAGGACGCTAACGGCAGGCCTTAGCGCACTAACGTTGCCCTAACTGAACACTAACAGAAGGAATCTTTTAGGGAATATGCCATTGTGCGTTAGTGCATGCCACCTAATGCCTCCTTAACGACGTCAATAGGGCGCCATTTAGTGTCTTGTTGCATGTAATGCGCTAACTCAGCGCTGAGTTAGCGCATTACATGCAACAAGACACTAAATGGCGCCCTATTGACGTCGTTAAGGAGGCGTTAGGTGGCATGCACTAACTCACAATGGCATATTCCCTAAAAGATTCCTTCTGTTAGTGTGCAGTTAGGGCAACGTTAGTGCGCTAAGGCCTGCCGTTAGCGTCCTGTTAGCGTACTAACAATGGAATATTCCCCAAAAACTCGAAATTCCCAAATGTGATAGGAAAATTTCATCAAACCATCGCGATCGCGCGATGGCGTCGAATCGCGCGATAAAAAAATTATTCGACAGCAGGATTCGAACCCAAGCGGGCGTGGCTGCACATCTATCATGTCCAACTGCGCTACGATCAAATAAAATGAGATAATCGACAACAAATACCATTTCATTTGTCATTCAATGTCATGTCATGTCATGTCATCCCGTGAAGTCACAGTGACACTGACGATGACGCCTGAGACAGTCGAGTGACACACGACATCGACATCGACAGTGGCATGGCAGTGGTGTCCACTCGACTGTAGTCAGTGTCACAGTACTGTAGTGTGTCACTGTTGACTGTAGTGGTCAACACCGCACCGACCGACTGACATGACATGACGAGGTATCCGTTTTTGGTTTTGAATTATTTCAACGGCCTTCTACACTCCGGTGTCTACACACTGAGACAGTGAACAGTCTGTGCAGTGTCACTCGACTGTATCTCGATACAGTAATGAACTAACACTTCCGTGTGCAGCTGCTGCTGCTGCTGCTGTGCTTGACCTTGTTTCAAGTGCGTACTCGCTCTCGCTCATGTATTTTTTTTTTCTACCGTAACTTTATGCTTGCGAGGATGTTTTCATGTGTAGCCACGATTGTTTTGCTGCGCGTCTTGGTCTTTAGCCAAGTGCGTAGGGGTGTCAAAAAGAGAAATTGGTTTCTTGGTTCCTAGTCCAATGGACTAGGACAAGTTGGTTCGAATCCGACTCACCCCGCTGAATTTATTATTTTCTTGTGGTTACTTGCTAACTTGTTTTGCTTTTGCGCGCAGAAATGAAGCTGATCTTTAGTTCTTCTAGTCTTTGAGCTCTTCGAGCGATTCGAGCTCTTCGAATTCTTTCATTGGTATGGTTCTCTCATATTGTTTACATGATTTGTCTTCAGTTTCCCTTCAACGCGTTTTGATCATACTTATTGAGACTCCTTGTGTGGGTTGGGTTTTTCAAACGCAGGTACATTGGAACGATTTCTTTTCTTTCTAGAGTAGAGTAGAGAAGTTTGATCATTCTTGCTTGCACTTGTGATATGTTGACTTTTGTTTGTAGAGTAGAGTAGGCTGATATTCGCAAGATCGCGCGTTTTGTTGAACTTTTCTTTTAGAGAATTGTGATCAACAACTCGCAAACATATTAGTGTTTAGAAAGCAATGTAAATATAGTTGAATGATGTATATAACGTTCTTATTTGTCTTCTATTCATTGTCATGCATACTTTGTGTATACCCATATTGCATTTGCGCATTCTAGCGAAAGAATTGTGTTCTTGAAAGCATCATTTTGCCACAAACAACATGAATGCACATTTGTACACACCCCGCCACATATGAAATTATGCAAGCTTGTATGGTGTGTGTGCATCTATCATGCACACACACAACATTCGTGTTTGTGTTTACATCTTCAATAGTGTGTACGTGTGTAGCAAGTGAACGCGCGTATGCTTTTAGAATGGGATAGCACAATGGTATGATACACTATTTGAACACTAACACTAGATTATGTGCACACTAACCGGTCGTTAGTGTGCACAAGGTTAGTGTGCTGTTAGTGTAGTGTTAGTGGTATATTAACGATATCCTAACGACACACTATCGGTATACTAACCATCCGTTAATGCTCAAAGTTAGTGTGCTGTTAGTGTAGTGTTAGTGGTATATTAACGATATCCTAACGACACACTATCTGTATACTAACCATCCGTTAATGCTCAAAGTTAGTGTGTCGTTAGTATACCGCGAGTTAGTGTACCGTTAGTGTGCATGTTAGTGTGTCGGTTAATGTCCTAACCACGCGTTAATCGTTTGAGTTAGTGTGTCGTTAAGGTACCGTTAAGGTATGTTGCACAGAATGCATGCCCTAACTGTCGCGAACTTATGCACGAAGCGTCCACACAAAGCACAACCCTCTAGCCCTACTACTAGACAGTCTTACTTATTGTCAGTGCCTATACAACACTAGCTCGGCTTTGCATATGTTTCCTTATATGACTGCACAGTTATCTTGCTACTGTAACTACACAAAATCTCAAAATTTTTGATATCTCTTTATCTCTTCTCACTACTTGTGCAAGCTCTTTTTCTCAACAGAAAAAGACTGTTAATTACAGTTCTGACGCAGTCGCACAAGGGCAAGTCCACAAATGTATATCTTTACAAGCATAAGAATACTGTATCTCATTAATTATCTCATAACACTGCTGTTTTCGCGGTCTTAAGCGAGTCCTGGTTATTCTCGGAATCACTGTTACGAAGGCAAAACAAAAATGAGCGTCTGCTCACTCTCACTACGCCGCCCTACTTATTCTCGCTATCTCCAAACAAGTGTAACACCCATCCGTATTTCCGTATCTCGTCACTGTCATAACTCCTCGCGCGTATCGTACTGCGCGTGTCATACGTTCGTCACAGAGACTGCTACAGCAAGTGTCACAACCCGGCTGAGGTACACGATAAGCCGTGGTTTGTGACAGCTGTCGCGAACTTATGCACGAAGCGTCCACACAAAGCACAACCCTCTAGCCCTACTACTAGACAGTCTTACTTATTGTCAGTGCCTATACAACACTAGCTCGGCTTTGCATATGTTTCCTTATATGACTGCACAGTTATCTTGCTACTGTAACTACACAAATTCTCAAAATTTTTGATATCTCTTTATCTCTTCTCACTACTTGTGCAAGCTCTTTTTCTCAACATCCCCCATCTGTAGCTGCCACTGATAGCACAGACATCAGACAAGAGCTTGCTCAGCATCTTCTGTCGTCACGCCATCCATCGCGAACTTGCCCATGCTGAAGGTAAACATACCCACTCCAGAAGCTTCTCCTCCTCGCAACATCCTGGCTCTTGTCAAAGGGTTGCGAAACACCATGACCCACATGCATCTTCTGCCAATAGGTCCATGCTCCAAATGCCCAATCACATGTAAGCGTCCAGCGTGACACAGCTTACGAAAGTATTGTGCCCTGCTTTCTGTCATATCTGTCATGTAGTGCGATGGCACATGAATACAAGCCACCACTCGGCTGGCCAGTACTGCCAACGGCAACGCAATATCCAGCACTGCGAACCAGGGTGAAGTTACCACTGCGTCACACACCCCATACTTCTCCTTCCAGGCTCGATAATTGCCCGGTTGTAAAGCATTAAGGGCTTCGTGCCACTTCAACTGCGGATTCCAATCATTGTTCATAACCTTCAGATGAGGCCACTCCAGCGACATAACCTTGCCAATGACACCTGTACCAGCCCAAGGATCCCATACCTGTGTGATCTTCTCCCAAGTCACCTCATGCGCCAAACGTCTGACCTCCTGAGGAACTGTCATCACCAACTCTAAGCCCCAATCCAGTTGACTGGCAATCTTCACCTGAGCTCTGCTCAGTTGTGTGACATCTCCTCTCTTCTGCACTTCCTCGGGGCTCATGGCCTGCACCGTGGACGTCTTGCGGAGACTTCTCGCGCGAGTGTGCTGCTCTGCACACTTCCTGCTCAAGATGGTGCGATGGCCCTCATGCCAGAATCCTGGCATCACTTCTGTGATCACTCTGCTGAGCTCCCCTTGGTTTCCCCAGGCCACTCTGTCAGGAAGATCCCCCATGCTCCCTTCTTTTCTGAGCATCTGCCGCGAGGTCAGCGCCTGCCATGGGTCTTCACGTCCCGGCCTCACTGCACGATGCGGACCCACGTCTGCAGGCAACAATACCACATCTGATCCCAGCTTCTCTCTCAGCTGCAGCTCCATGGCCGCCATCTTGTCGACGATTGACGCGCTCACCTCGGCGGCAGCTGCCACCACAGTCCCACCTAAGCACTTGGGACATTGCCAATCCCCTTCAGGTACTCCATCCAGCGCTGGATTCAGACACCACGTGTGATAACCACGGTTACAGGTGTCACACAGCAACATGGCTGCCTCCCCATCTGTTCGCATGCACGCCTCACACGCGAGATGCTTGCTGGGAATGGCTGCACTGCAGTCGTACTGGTCTTTCACTTGTAAGTGACATGGCGCAATACTTTGCACTGTGCTCTTCTCCCGCAGCTTCGTGCTGTCCTCCAGCACTACCACTCCATCTCTTTGCACCTTGACTATCTTCAGGATGGCTGACTTGGTGGCCACCTCCATGCCAGAGCGCGGTTGCTGTCGTATATACACGAAATCGCCTGCCTTGAACTGGTGCGGCTTCGGTTCGTAGCTGCCACTCCTCCTGTGCTCGTACCTCAAAGTGTCGCGGTGCTGAGCGATCTCCAGGTTGCACCCTGCATGTACCATGAGCCTCTTCACGATGGCGGCTCGCTGCAACAGATCATCAGCCAGTGTCTTCTCCTCCTGCTTCCCAAAGTCCAACTCGGGTCGAGCACGAAGATCCGGTGGCACCGTGGCTTCCTGAGCGAACAGCAAGGTGAATGGCGCCACTCCAGTGGACTGCTGCCTAGCTGCGTTGTAGCTGAGTACGAGTGACCAGAGCATCTCATCCCACTCGAAGTCCAGGCCCTTGTCGAGGGCCATCTTCTTGAAGCAAAACTTGAGGGTGCGTACCACCCGTTCAGTTAAGCCATTGCTCTCTGGGGAACTCGGTGAAGTCACTCTCCGGTCAATGAGACACTGCTCGCATAGAGCAGAGAACTCACCTTCAAACTCTGTGCCCCCATCCACCAAACATTCTGCAGGCGCCCCAAACACGGATAGGACATGATAGCGAAATGCGTTGGCGATGGTGGCGGCCTCCTTGTCGGGGATTGGAACGCACACAACGAATCGCGTGTAGTGCTCAATCATGACCAAGACGCGTTGGTTCCCAGCCTTCGTGACGCGTTTCGTGGGCCACGCTAAATCCAGGGACCAGCGATACATGAAGGACTTGATCTCCAGCGGCGTGAGATTCGCCTCCTCCCGTGCATAGTGCGTCTTCACCCTCTGGCAAGTCTGGCACTGAGTGACCACTGCTTGCACATCCTGTTTCATGCCTGCCCAGTAATGGCGTTGCCACAACAGGTTCAATGTCCGCCTGATGCCCCAATGGCCAGTCCTCTCATGGTACTCACGCACCAACTGAATCCTGTCACAGGGCTTGGGCACCAGCAGCTCCTTACCACTGACGGTGACCATGTATAACTCGCCCATGAGCTCGTCCCAACGGTGACGCGCTGCCCTCTTCCTTACCCTGTGATATTCCTCCTTGGGCACTTCCACTCTTCCTCCTGTCTTGATCCACGCGAGGCATAGCTCGTCCTCGTGTATGTCGGGGTGTCTTTCTCGGAATGACTCCTGGTTGGTTACGCTGGCTAGCATGGCAACCATCCTCGTCGTGTCGGGCAGCTTAGGCAGCCTCATCTCTTTCTCCTTTGTCACTGGTGCCCATTCTGGGGCTGAACTTGTCTCTGCTGGCTTGTCTCCAGGTCTTGAAAAGGCCTGCCGGTGACGTGCCTCGTAGCCCGCGAGCTTCATGGAGGCCATCTTCCACTGCCTGCGGCGTGGAACAGCGTCGGCGGTGCCTAGCCCCTGTGTACCTTTCTGTCCTTGGCTGCACATGCGTTGCAGTCGTTCTTCCCAGTCCTGATGGCTGAGGCGTCGCGCGACTTGCTGGGTGTAGCCGCTGGAACTGGTGATCCACTCTGCTAGTTGGGCTCGCACCGGCTCAGCCGTGTCCTCGGAGGTGGCAGCCACCTTGGTGGCTTTCGCGATGGGGATGGCAACTAGCGTGCCATGTTCCTCCTCCTCACTCTCCTCACTCTTCGGCAGTTTGGTCGTGCTGACCTCGGCAATCGCATACAATAGCTCCATTGCTCTTCGGTCCATAGCAAGGCCAAGCACTCCTGCCAATTCTTCGTCTTTCATGCCATGTGCCGCGCGCAGCTCACCTGCGCTGTACCCCATGGCCACTGCCTTCTCGTCCAGGTTAACCTCTCTGGTCTCCCCCACTTCATCATCATCTCCCTCCCTCACCACTGTGCCTGCGCGAGGCGCGCGAAAAGCACGAGAGTTTTGCGTCGCCAAGATGGTTGGCAATACTCTCATGGGCTCCCCTACAACGTTGGCGGTGTAGTGAGGCTTCCTGTCTCCTGTGACGACCCTGCGCGGCTTCCAGCCTCGCTGCAGAATATCGCGCACGTATCTGTCTGGTGGTCTGTCCACCCGCTCCATCACCAGATTGAACTGCTGATTCTGGAACAGATTGCTCCAATATGCTCGTAGACGATGCGCGTATGATCCCGCGCGCGCCGCGTCAAAGGACACCGGCTGGCCCACCACGCTGTTGATGATGGGGAACACCTCCTTCCTGATCTTCGAGTTCTCCCTGTGTGACAGCGGAGAAACGTTTTCCAGCACATATGCTGGCGGTCTCTGAGGCTGCAGCTGTTGCAGCGTGGAGAGGACTCGCACTGCCTGGTAGAACAGTCTGCTGTGCCTGCCCTCCAGACCAGCCAGCTTGCCAGCTGGTGACAGGTCCTGGCATGGATATCCACACACCATGACCCACTGCTCTCCACTCAATGCCCCTGCATGTACAAGGTCAATGAGGCTGGTGTCTTCGATGTTGCTGGGCAGTTGCTCCAAGTGGGCTGCCTCGGCACGGAACAAGTCAGGATGACGGCGACTGAGCGCCATGCACCTGGCCCTGGCTACCGTCTGGCTGGACTTCGAGATGTCCTGGTAGAGGTACTTGTTAACCTTAACTCCGCAGCGCAAGAGCATCTCTAGTCCAGCACACAGGCCCCCACACGGCTCATAGCAGACCACGCCCTCTTCTCTGGCTTCCTGGAAGAAGCTCTTGTCAATCACTCTCGTGTCGATCTTCTTCGGCACTTTGAGCTTACCACCCTCCATGGTCTCGTCGCCGTATATCGCTGGTGAGCCTCCGGAATGCATACCCCTGATCGGCCGTACCTGGCTGAGGGCATCCCAGGCGACCCGAGTCAACCTGCCCGAGCACCTGGCCACTTCCGGGTGGTCAGTGTCAAACATAACCCCCTTGTTGCACTCCAGCTCTTCTTGGTAGTGCACATCAAACAATCGATGGACTGCACTGGTCCCCAGCTGCTCCCTGACCATGTTCTCGCAGTAGTTGGCCACCTGAGCTTCTGGGCTTACTTCGGGGCCAAGTGGTGGCTCCCTGGTCACTTCCAGGCAAATGGCGTCTGTGAAGCAGCGCGTTGGCCTCTCGGCACGCCCCGCTTCCCTGGCTCGGTCCCCTTCACGATCCAAACGGGCACCAGTCTCGTCTGCGGTGCTGGGCAGTGGGTACCTGGATGGCACATCCGCGTTCTCATTCTTCGGACCTGGTCGGTACTGGACCGTGAACTCAAACTCCTGGAGGCTGATGGCCCAGCGTAGGTGTTGACCTTGTAGGTCACCCTTCTCCATGAGTGTTGTGAGCGGCGAATGGTCGGTGATCAGCGTGAAGTGGATCCCGTGCAGATACTGTCGTAGCGTGCGGATGGCCCACACCACTGCCAGCATCTCACCCTGGAAGCTCGCGTACTGTCTCTCGGTTTTCGACAGCGAGCGGCTGATGACCACACAGATGTGTTCTACGCCATTCTCGTCCTTCTGCCCCAGCACTGCGCCAATGCCATGATTGCTCCAGTCTGTGTAGAGGAAGATAGGCTTGCTGTAATCAATGGGCTTCAGACATCTCCCCGAACACAGGGCATCCTTCAATGCTTGCAATGCCTGGTCCTGCTCCTTCCCCCAAGCTCCCTTGACATCCAACACTTCCTTTCTGAGCAAGTCGTTCAACGGTCGTGCCATCTCTGAGTAGTTGGGTCCCATGGGTTCCCCCACCAGACCTTTGTAGTAGTTCATGAGTCCAAGGATGGAGCGTACTCCAGTTTTGTCCTCGGGCTTGGGCAGCTCTTGGATGGCCTTGCACTTGATGTCCTGCGCGCCAATGGTGTTATAGCCGATGCGGTATCCCAAGAAGTCCACCGTGGCTGACCCGAAGGTTGACTTGCCCGAATGCAGACGTATCCCTGCATCCCCCAAAGTGCGAAGCACGGCTTCCACATCCTTGATGTGCTGTTCAGCGGTGTCTGAGTATATGCACACGTCATCGACGTACGCCACCGTGCAGTGTTGCAGGTGACGTAGCTCGTAGTCCATGATCCTGATGAAGGCTGCGGTCGCTCCAGCTGCTCCAAGCGGCATGGATGTGTAGCGATAAAGCTGGTTGCCCCACCAGAACGCTGTCTTGTCCCTGTCCTCCTCAGTGGTCATGGGAATCTGGTGGAACGCCTTGGTCGCGTCCAGGGTAGTCTTGAACTTGGCCTTGGCCACGCGCTGGTAGAGCTCTTCTGGACGATGTGGTAACGTATTATCCTTGAGCGACAACCGATTCGTAGATCGGAGGTCGACGCAGAATCTCGTCGAGGTCCACTGTCCAGTGTCGTGATCCTTCTTCCCCGCGACCACCACGTTGCTGGCGTGTCTGCAGTGCTGCGAAGCCGGCTCGATGAAGCCATATTCCAGCAGTTCCTTGCAGTGCAGGTCGATGATCTCCTGCTCTCCCGGGCTATACTTCCTCGGTCGTTGGTAAGCTACCTTAGTCTCGTCCTTGAAAGGGATGGCGAAGGTCGCATGTGTCGCGCCCCCATGGTAGCCTTTGATGTCCTGCGGCTTGTTGGCGAAGCAGTAGCTGCACCTCCTTACCACGTTGCGCATCTCCTCCCAATTCTCCTCGGTGAACTCGGGATGTCCTCCAAAGGTGGCATTGAGCTCGGTGTCCAGCCACGCGGCCTCGTCCTTGGTGACCCTGGTCGTGCCCCCTGGCTGTAACGTGTCCAGCACCGTGTGTGGGAGCACCTCGTCTTGCTCTGCCACCATAGCCTCCCATCCGGTGTCCCATTGGCGCGAAGACCTCTGGTCTTCCCAGGCAGTCCTGGCAGATCTGATCTGCGAGCTCGAGCACGTGTCCATCGTCAGCACGCCCTGAGGCTCCCCAGGGGCCACGACGGCCACCCAAGCAGCCACCGCTAGCAGCAGCAAAAGTTTTAAAATTCTGCCGGTACCCACTGGTTTAACTGGAGGGTGAAGGGTCAGTATGCAAGTCAACATCTTCCACCCCCCTTGCATACGGCCCAGGCCTCCTCCTGCAGACACGTAGACCACCAGCGCCAAGACTGATATCACATAGACACAGTGCGCCACTCGGTAGCAAGCGGCAGTGAACTGCAGGCGCTGCAGTCGAGCGGCAAAGCGCGGCTTCTGCATGCGCCGCGGAACAGCGGCCAGCGTAGCCGGCCCGGCGGCCAAGATCCGCTGGGCGACCGCCAGCGCGCGACCCACCTGAGTCTCCAGCGCGGCGAATGTGCCACCATCTTGAACTGAGCCGGAGCATGGCAACCCATGGTGGACAATGTGGGCGCCAACCGTCAAGACGCACCCCAGAGTGCCAACCATGTGTGTGAAGTGCATGGCGAGCATGACGAGGCAGAACCGTATCAACGGCACGTACCACAGCCCACGCCGAGCGTGATGGAGCCCAGCTACCTCAAGAGCGCCCTTGGCCAACAGCAGTAGGTGCCTGGCCAGCGCCAACAGCACTCGCAGAGGCGCCTGTTGATGTGCCCATGGCTCTAGTGGCGTTGCGCGCACGGCCCACAACGCGCGTGCCATGGCTCTGCGGGGCGCCTCAGCGTGGAATGCCCAGCAGGCGACGACCTCACCAAGAAACCTGAATACCTCCATAGCCATCCATACTGCCATCACTGCAAAATGAGGCAGCTGCGGCCAATGCAAGCGCACGAACACCCCCACGAGCAGGAAGCACACCTGAGTGCGCTTCGCCCGCCTATCATTGGCGGGCTGCGTGCCCGGCTTTTCGCCGGGGCTGCTTCTCAGTAACGGGCGCGCCGGGCTGCAGCTGGCCCGGTGCCCCCTTGAAAAGGCCCCAGTGCGCTCTCCCTTCTCCTCTCCTCCCAGATCTCATCATAACTTTGGTGTCTCTGGGGAGCCCGCGACGCGCCCATGCCGGCATGCCGACTGCGAGACGCGTCCTGACGATGAGCGCCTTCCTCGGGGCTAGGAGATCTCCTCCTGCGCTGACCAGCCCGTGGTGAACTCTGCTGTGCGGCACCCCCAGTTGGACTCTGCGGGCGCGCTGCAGGTTGGCCTGAAGGTCGAGTGTCGACATGCGCAACGAAGCCACTGGAACGCTCCGGGCTGCTGGGTGCTGTAGAGCTCGGGGTTGATGGCACGTATGAAACGGAGTCCGGCTCTTGTGCAGCCGGAGGCACGGCTTCAGTCTGCTGCGTGCAGACGGAATGTGCAGGGGATCTCAGAATGTCGTGGATTGAATGGTGCTCAGGTCTCTGTGCCATGTTGCACTCCAAGCCCATGGTCGATATCCCGCCGAGAACTCGGCCAGAGTAGGGTGCCGGCGTGGTCGTCCCCGTTCCAATCCTCGCAGTTGCGCGGGCAGTACGAGGTCGTTCTTCATATTCTCTGATGATCGCCAAACTGGCAGACAGCCCAACCAGTCTTTCACTGATGACCTCCACGCTGTCTTCATCCTCTGTCAACGGCGACGGTGTTCTGGTGCGACCCGTGTGAGTGCTCACACCCTCAACAGCCGCGAGGTCGGATGAGTATCCTGAGATGCTGCCATCTTCCTCCTCACTTCCTGCATCCCCTCCCTCGATTGGGTCCAGGCACCTCATGAAGTCGTTTCGAAGACGCGCCTGCACCTCTGCCCGACGTGCCTCAGCCAGCAACGCCGGGCCCACCGAGGACGTGAACGCAGACAATGGTTCTCGGTGCATCACCGCCACCTTGTTCCAGGTCTCCCAGCTGCAGCAGTCAAACTTGCGCGTGCCTGAGGAGAGGTACTCCAAGGTGAACGCCATGCTGCTGGGCCCCTGCTCACTGTAGTAGCGATTGTCCTCAAAGAGGTAATACACGGCCTTGGACCGGGCGTTGGCACGGGTCTTGAAAACCCGTAGGGTGCCCTGCCGTGGGCCATCGCTCAAATGGCTTCTGGCGATCTCCAAGAGCTGAGTGCGATCAACCAGATGTGTCATATGTTTCTGCAAGGTGCCGAGGAGTCCTCCCGTGCAGCCTTTCGACTGCCCACCCAGAGGCAGAAACTCTTCCCTTCGTCCCACTCCTGCGGAGGAAGCGTACCGGTGCAGGGTCTGGTTGCTGAGTTGCTGCGTGTGCACCCCCCTTCCTCGCTGCGCGAAGGGCTTCCCGAGCTGGAACTCGATCTTGCCCATGAAGCAACGGTACTGGATGAGGAAGACCGTCTGTCCCTGCAGCGCCATGAACTCCGAGATCTCTCCCAGATCCAGCCAGTTGGCTTCTCCAGCTGTGTTCTCGCTGTGAGTGGGCGACTCCGGCTCGTAGGTGCCCTGGAACACTGCAGCGTGGTAATCCAACATGGCAGGGTCGAAGACGCCGTTGGGCCAGGTTTGATGCCGTAAACGAAGCGGTGCAGAAGATGGTGGCGGTGCGGAGCCAGATGGCCCTGCCTCATCCCCCCTGACCGTCTTCGACGTCTTGAGAGTCTTGGATGTGCGCACTGGAGGGTTTCTTCTGGCCCCATAAGTGTCCAGCGCGTCCTGTGCTTGCTCCTCTGTCTTGCATGCTCCGAGCATCACTCTCGGGTTGTCCCCCAGATGCAGGTACTCCACGGCGGCAGCGTTCGTGCTAAACACCTCGCCACTGCCTCCTTCCCCATCTGTCACCGGGTAGAACTTCCCCACCTTGTCCGCTGCGTCTGACAGCGTGAGCTGCGGGATCACTTTCACATCCACGCCCTCCACACCAGTCACCTCCACGTCGTACCTCACCTTCAGACGAGCTCGAAGGTCAGTGATGTCCACTCGCTGTACATACTTTAGGTGCTGGTACTGCCAGCGCTGGTCCTTCTCATAGTAAAAAGGCAGCTGGAACTCGCCAGTCATCTTGCCCATGGGGTTCATGATGGTGACGCCTTCCATGGTGTGACGTACCATGCGCTCCATGAGATCCCATTGGGCGCGAGTGTGCTCGCTGAGTACGCAGAACTGGCGCGCCACCTTGTCCCACATGAGCTTGCCCGTCACGACTCCTGGGTACGTCTGATGGGTGTTGAGGACCTCCTGAACACTCGCCATCGTGTACCTTCCTGCCTCCCGATGGGCACCACAGTCAGGGAGTGGGACCTGGTCGTTGTCCTTCCTGCCGCTCGGCCTCGTGGTCCAGGTTTCTGAGGGTATCTTCGTCTCCTTGTCAACCTTCTGGTCCACCAACGTAAAGTCGGGCCACAGTAGCTCCGTCTCCAGGATGGTCTTGTATTCTCCACATCGCGGGAACTTGACCCGCACAAATCCTGCGTCCACACCACCTCCATCGCCCTCTTCGCAGAGTGTGCACAGACGAGCATAGCCCGTGCGGTCGATGTACAGGCGCTGCTGAGTCCAGCTGCTCTCCTTATCTTGGTGGTCCCACGGGTTAACTGCCATGCCCTCCCATGGCTGTACGCTGGCCAGCTTGAAGGCAGCTTCGCTCTCGGCCTCCTGCCTCAGCGTGAGGTCTGGATAGCGAGGGTCTGACTGAGTTGAGGTCAGGCTGGCTTGAGTGCGGGACTCCCTCGCATCTGGCTCTTCAGCACTGGACCACTCACCCCTGGTCGCCACATTGGCTTCCCGCTGGCTGCGTGATGATGCTTGTAGCATGCCCAGCATCTGGTCTGTCAAGGACGTACCAGGCGGAGGAGGTTCGTACGTTGCGTTCTCGGCGTGTAAGCTGACCCGCCCAGTGAGCTCGACTTGCATCATTGAGCTGGGTTTCAAGAAGCCTGCCTCCACCATGGACTGGCAGCGCGCCTCGAGCCTCTCCCTCTCATCCGAGTTGAACCTTCTCAGCCTCATCTCCTCTAGCCATGACGCCAGGCTCTCCATCAGCTCGGGGTGGTTTCGCGAGAATGCACAAGGTGCAGGCGAACACCTTTCCCCTGCGAGGGCCAGACGGTCCTCTCCCCTCGTGTCCAGGGACACTGCTTCACGTGGTGGTAGCTCGCAATCATCAAAAGCGGGGGCAAGAGTGCGCGCTGTCGCGGCCTCAACGTCGAAGATCTCGGTCGCCAGGCACACTCTCGGGTCTTCATTCCGCTTGCTCCTTGCATCGACGGGCGGCGTCAACTCGATCAATGGCAACGTGACCTTCTCCTTCATACCCAGTGACACCGCGGCCTCAGAAGTAGCAATGCCTCTGTAGAGGTCGATGGTCAACTTGAGGGCGTTCTTCAGGGGTCCAGTGCCCACCAAGAAGTCCCACGTCGTGTCATTGGTGTAGGTGACGAAGGCGTGGAGCCGATGCAGAGTCATGTACGGCGTGCCCGCGGCGAGAACCACATCCACGTAGCAGTACTTCGTGAATTCCGCAGGGCTGCCATCACATCTCGCCACCCTGGCCCCTGTCTCTGCATCAAAGATGGTCAAGCCCAACCTGTTGGCTGTCCCGATTGGGATAATGTTGCAGTTGGCCCCCGTGTCCAGGAGAAGCGCTTTGTACAACATAAGCAAGCCTCCAGAGGCCATCAGCGCCATCCCTTGTGCCAGAGACTCGTTCAGGAGCTTGCATACGGGCTGGACCTGCGCCATGGCAGTGAGCTGTTCCTCTGTAAGACCACTGAGCATCTTCTTCTTCAATAGCTCGTACGCCTTGGTCTCCATGGTCCCTGCGTGCAGCTCCCCCCTCTCGCTGAAGTCTCTCACGCCGTAGCTCTCCTGGACGGTGGCAGCTGCAGCTGTTACACGCACCGTCGTCCTCTCCTTCCTGGGCTGCTCCACCATGTCCTCCGGCATCTCATCCAGAGGAATCTCTTCTTCGTCACTGTCGTCGCCCGACTCCATGCCCGGGCAGTCGTCATCCTCATCGCTGATGTCCTGGCAGTCTGCTGCTGAGGCTGTCGGCACGGGGAGCTGGTTGTTCTCAGCCAGTTCCACCAAGGTCTCCACACCCCTTGGAGCTGTTATGCGACCTTCTGCTACGAGTCCAGCAGCTAGCTTGCGGAAAGCTGCTCCCAGGCTCTTGATCACGGAGGCCATGAGCTGCACCTTCCTCTGCATCTCGTCCGCCGCAGGCGCCATGGGCACCTGTGCGTCTGCCTCGTACTCCTCGGGTGTCTTCACTGGGAAGCCCCTCATGCGCTGGGTACTTCCCAGGGCTACTGCTGGAGCCGCCGTGAGTTCAGACTCCACACTCTTGCACAGCGTCTCGGGGAGTGCCCCCAGACCCAAGGTGTTGAGGGCGCTCGAGAGCTCCTCTTCGCCCATCTCCTCGGCCATGGCTGTGAGTAACTCGGTTGGAGGGCCAGACGACACTCCTACCCCTGCGCTGCCATGGTGGTGCGCGCGTGCATCGACGGTGTGAGTCTCCCTCTCCGCGACGCGCGCTGCGACTGGTTCCTCGTCGGAGCCCTCATCCTCGGACAGCACCTGCGACTTCACGCTGCCCGCACGACTGGCCGTCTTCCTAGCAGCCACCATGCCCTGGTACTCTGCTTTCAACGCCTCGGGATTGCCAGTGGCGCTCTTCTGCTTGTCCTCCGGTGGCTGTTTGGCTCTGTACTTGTCCTTCTCTTCGTTGGACAGCTGCTGCCAGTCCGTCACCAGGATGCCCCAGTCAGAGTTCTTGAAGCGGTTCTTCAGATTATACATGCGCAGAGCGGCGTTCTCCGCGTCCCACCACTTGCTGGAACCAAGCCTGCTTTCGTGGAATCCAGCAGGCATCTTGACGTGTTTATAACCACTCCTGCACTGCTCGGGATCGGACTCATGCCAGCCCCCTCCAAAGCAGCGCAAGCACTTGGGCTTGTCGTTCGTACGCACGCCCTCTGCTGGCGGTGGCGTCTTGTTGTAGGAGGCCTTCTTAGCTCTTTCGGCCACATTCACCTCCTTCTTCATCTTCTTGGAAGGTGATGCATCTACCTTCTTGCTGTTCTCCGGTTCGCCTGACTGCGTCACCTCAGAGGACTCAATCTTCTTGATCGAGTTCTTTATGGCCTTGAGGTCAAGTCCATGCTGTCGCGCCTCCCAGGTGGAGTACTGGCAGCCACATCGTCTGGTGATCTCCTGGAGGAAGGTGAGGATCCAAGACTCTGCATCGCCCTTGAGCTTGTCTTGAACCTCGACGATGGCCTCCAGGTCCTTCCAGGTCACCCGATTGGGTGGCGGGAACTGTGCCCTCAGTTGCTCCTTCACCCGCGTCTGGAAGATCTTGATGCGCAGGTTGTCTACGCAGTCCTCGATGAAGGTACGCAGCTCTTCATCGCTCAACACCTTCCCAGTGTTGAGCTGCATTTCCCTGCGTTGGCACATCTTCATGTAGGTCAGCCCATCCTGCCCCACCTCTTGTGGCTTCTGTGTCAACAGATCCACTTTCTCTTGAGTCCCTTTCATCATGAACTTCTTGTCAAGGGCAGCGATGAAGCCCCTGAGCGCGTAGAAGTACTGGGTATCGCGGGTGCCATCACGTCCCGTCAAGCCTTTCAGGGAGGTTCCATCAGTCAGATATTCGTCGGAAACCTCCCCTTGGGTGTCTTGGTTCGTCACCGGCCTCGCTATCACCCACGTGGCGCCAGTGTTCATCTCATTGAAAGGGGGCCTAGCGCATGGGATGGTACCCTCGAGTGGGCCATGCTCGCTAGTGTCCTTCAGGACTCGGTCCATGTTGGAGGTCACTACCCCCCCTCTTTCATAGTTCTCGCGCCACCAGCTGAGAGCTTGTGAGTTCTCTCCAGCCAGACACGCAGGGATGATGTCCCACAGATATTCAAAGTCAGGGGGAGTCTCTCTCAGGGTCTTCATCTGAGCTTCGGTGAGAGTGCCAGCCCCGGACCTGAGCCTCTTCCTGACGTTGGCGTTGTGTTGCCGTACGAAATTCTCGCACATGTCGGCGAACTCCCTCAGGAACTTGGGCCGATCTTCTTCCTTGGTGCCCGTGTAGTTGGGCAGCGTCCCAAGGTTGACACGAGCATAGTCAGTGTACTCCATGTCTTCTTCAAAGATTACTAACGGCTCCTGGGCCTGAGCTTGCAGTTGGACTGGTGCTTGTGCCTCAGGCTGTACTAGTGCTTGTGCCTCAGGCTGGCCACCGGCAGCCCCTTCCTCTCCCTCCAGCTCTGAGAAATGCTGGCTCACTCGTATCGCCCTCTGGGCACGCCTCTCTGCCCGTTGCTGTTCCTCGCGGTCAGCCTTGGATTCCGTTGCTACCTTTCCGGTGAAGAAGAAATACTGGTGTGAAGGCTCTTTTCACTCCACACTTCCCAGCTTACCAGTACGGATGAATCCGTCCCTGGCCTCACCTTTCAGTGCTTTGCTCTAAGTAGCAATCACTGCCAGCATAATCTCGTCCACGACTGGTGAGCAAGGTTCCATCTGTGACCCGGTCTTATATTGGCTCTCCCAGATGTCCAGCAGGGTTGCCTCTGCCCTTAGTGTCTCTGGTCCACGCAGTAAGTCAGTAGAACGCCAGCATGAGTCAGGTGACCACAAAGAATGCTGTCGTGAAGATGCCCACTGACAGTCCTGTTTCGCTCCACGCCTTCAGGCGTACCAGTACGGATGAATCCGTCCCTGGCTTTACCGTCTGGTGCTTTGCTCCAGCAGGATGTCACTTCCCGAAATAGCCCAGTACATAATTCTCAACGCTGCAATCATGTTCGTAAAATTAGCAACTGGTTCTGCTGTGACCGCTGTCGCTGTACTTCGCAAGACTGGTGAACTTCGAGTGTCGCAACAGCCTGCTTCACTCAACCTCTTCCAAGGCTTACCAGTACGGATATATCCGTCCCTGGCATCACCATTCAGAGGTCTCGTTCTTCAGGACTGCTGTTGAACTCTCAGCATTACAGACGACATGTCTGTAATAAGGCACATTTTTGTTTTGAAAAAGACTGTTAATTACAGTTCTGACGCAGTCGCACAAGGGCAAGTCCACAAATGTATATCTTTACAAGCATAAGAATACTGTATCTCATTAATTATCTCATAACACTGCTGTTTTCGCGGTCTTAAGCGAGTCCTGGTTATTCTCGGAATCACTGTTACGAAGGCAAAACAAAAATGAGCGTCTGCTCACTCTCACTACGCCGCCCTACTTATTCTCGCTATCTCCAAACAAGTGTAACACCCATCCGTATTTCCGTATCTCGTCACTGTCATAACTCCTCGCGCGTATCGTACTGCGCGTGTCATACGTTCGTCACAGAGACTGCTACAGCAAGTGTCACAACCCGGCTGAGGTACACGATAAGCCGTGGTTTGTGACATAACGGCACACTAACGACGCAGTTAAGGTGCTATTAGTGTATGTACAGGCACACTAACGCGCCGTACTCTTATACAGTTAGTGTGTCGTTAGTATATCGTTAGTGCACGTACTAACGTTTTCTAAAATGGTAGGGATGGAGGAGTATATGGCGATACGGTACGAGGCGAAGGTGGACCCTCGTAAGGCGCTGACGCTGGAGCATCGACTCGTCAAGGAAAACACCACGCCTGGGTGGTTTCCTGACGAGGATTCGCGCAAGCAGGCTATGGTGGAGCGACTCGACACAGAGTTCTATCGTGCGTTGCTGGACAAGTACCCGTTGGAGGCGGACCTTGCGAAGGTCAGCCTGCGGGAACTTGTCCACCAGATTACCGCTGTGTACATTTCGTGGGCGACACGGCAGCAGCGGGTGCATGGTGCATCATTCGCGCCTGGTGACACCGGCGGTGTCACGGGTGCGTTGGTGGCGACTGGAGAACCGGGCGGAGGCGTCGAGAGCGAATTCGACGAGAATCAGAAGCTGCTGCGGCAGATTTTGGACAGGCTTAAGTACGTCGAGGCGTACGTTAAGTCCACTGGCGGACACTCAGCAGTGACACAGGCGGCGAAACGGCAGCGGGGCGGGCTGGCGGGATTTCGCAACGGTGTCGCACCCACGGTGGGGTTCGACAAGAGTGCTATGAAGGCTCTGCCCCTCTGCAACAAGTGCAGTGTGGGTGGAAAGAAATTCTATCATCTTTACCGGGATTGTGAGCTTGGAGGGCGTCGACACACTCCTGGCACGGCTGCGGCTTATTGCCAGCCGGCGGCGGAGGTGACGAAAGAGGATTCCGAGCACGCGGCGTTGGCGTTTCGGTTCCAGCAGGCGGCTGACCAGGGGGCAGAGGCGTTCGCGGCAGCAGCGGAGGCCTACGGTGCTCCGGAGGTCCTCAGCGGGGAGCTGGCTGGAGGATTGGACCTGTCCGCCTACGGCTTTGCCGTTGAGGGGCAGGCGGACGCGGGCGAGCGGGATCTGCGGGATCCAGAGCTGGTGCGGCTATCGCAGGAGGTGGATGCGGCAGCGGCGAGGTGCGGGGTGAGTTTCACACACGCGAGTGTCCCCCCGCAGGTGGTGCCAGAGCCTGGTGGTGCACACGCGGTGGGTGCACAGGGGCCGAGCATGCTGGCATTCACGCACGCGGACGCACTCGGTGACGACGAGGATGCCGAGATGTCGGCATACGAGAAGGAGGTACGAGATTCGGCTGCTATTTTCGGCGAGATAGACAGGCACGATCTGGACAGAGGAGCTGTCACCCCACAGGAGTACCAGGCTCGGGGGGATGCTCGTGAGCGGGCTATGCAGGAGTCCCTTGCAGCTCAGGAGCGGAGTGTGACGGCGGCACTTGCGGCTCAGGGCCGAGATGCGGAGGAGCTGTTCAGGCCGGCCGGGTGGCAGCCCGACGACGAGAAGAAGGTGATTGATCAGCAGGCAGTGGTGCCTGCACGGTGCCGTGGGGCGGCCGCTCAGCCGGTGGGCTATGGGGCCCCGCCTTTCGGTGCTAGCCAGCGGCTGATGTGGACCGTGTGCATGCTCGGCATGTTCGTGTGTGTGGCGGGGGCACTGCGGGGCACAGGAGAGCTGGGGTCGGCTGGGGGCGGGCCGGCTCACGTGGCAGAAGAGTTTTTTACGGACGAGCACGGCCGGGTGTGGTACTACCCGGAGCCGGTCGAGGTCACGTTCGAGATGCAAGATATTGACGGCTGGGAGCACAGGCTGCAGGAGGCGGTAGATGTGCTCACGGCACGTGTACGTGACGTGTTGCCGTCAGATGGTGGTGCAGCTGCAGATGGCGGTGCACTGGCAGCTGGTGGTGCTCACGTGTACGGCAGACCGCCGTTCGACGTGGCAGAAGATTGCGAGGAGACAGCGGTGCTGGGTGACTACGAGGACGAGTACGAGTACTAGCTGGACTGCGGGCACACGGTGGCGGCAGGCCTCGTGTGACCTATGTGTGCTCGGGTGACAGGCAGGGAGACCATTGCACCGGCACAGCTTTGTTAGTCACCGTAGTATTTGGCAGATTTGCCTTTTCAGCTGTGGTGCATCTGAGACTCAGATTTCAGATTCGATTTCAGATTTAGCTGTTGCAGTTACTTTCCTGTAGATTCCGTCGGCTTATAGCCACTGCTAGGTTTCTCAGAATTGCACAGTGTTTCGTCATCGGACTTTCATGTATGTATTTGCATATCTCACTTTCTGGCACACCACTCCTCGATGGAGGTGGTGTACTGGGATTTAGCCGTATTGCACCCGACAGCCCTGACCGGGAGTCCCGGTGCAGGCCTCGGCTAGACCCCTATGTCCATCTCAGACTGTGTGATTAGTTCGATCTGATCCGACGGTCCGAACCGTACGTGTCACGTTCCGACCCATCGGGTTAGGGTTTAGTGATATATAGACACACCGTATTCACTATCTTTGACTTTATCTATATCTAGAGCTTGGATAGCCCTTCCACTGTGTTTGCCCACCTGATAGTATCCCACGAGGATATCCCAGTATAGTCTTGATTGGTTAGGTGCTCACTCGACTACATGGCGTAAGCATCTATATCTTGCATGAATAGAAATAATAGATACATGTATGATGTATCCATTACCTTTATTATTGTGTATAAGGTTCGTGTCTTAATATAGCTTTTGACATGGTGCAAGATATAATATGATAGAAAACCATGTGTGCTTGATAATAATCATAACCCTTTATAAGACGATCTGATATGTCCATATGTATGTGTCGACCTGCTTATGCGTGTAGTCCTTTCACTCTTCTTGCTCGACTAGTTAATCGTATCTCGCCGCATTGCATTCGTTTGTGGTCGTCGCTTTAAATGAGACATCAAATATACGATTAGGTACTAGATATGGGAAGAAATCCAAATATAGTGATATGTTCATGAACATGTTCATGAACATGTTCGGGTTCAAGTTCACGAAAGGTGGTCAATCGAATGTTCAATTAATGTTCATCTAGGTACACATTCCGGCGGTCAGGTTTTCCGATCGAATTCGATGAAATCCGCGATGTCGAACTCATAATCATGGCAGAAAACGTTGCGCAGCGCCAGAGACGTCCAGAACTTTTAGTAAAACGGGGCTGTTCAGCCCCTTTTTCCAGGATATATTAACGATATATTATTGTGTTTTGGGCGTCCTTGTGATGTGTAACATGTTTATTATGATGTGAACATATGGTGTGGGAGAAGCAAACAACTCTGAGACTCAGTAGTCAAAGATTGCGAAAGCAATTTTCCGAAGGGGGTTTTGACGCTTTCGAGAGCTCGCCTCAAAAATTTTCCATGCCCTTAGCTTTTTAATTGCCCTTAATTGCCGACGGTTTATCGTTCCTTGGGGGTGGTTTTACGGTAAAATTTATCCTATTTGGAACTCATATGGTGCGGAAGTCCATCAACGCGACGATCCGGGCTTGTGCTCAAAGAGGGCACAAGTCGGGATCGTCAACATTCGCATTCCACCTCAAGGCATACGAACGTCACGCAAGTTGTGATAAGTGAACAGCTCCTCCATATCCGCGGGCTGAGCCGCAAGTGCCGCCGTCACACCCCGCTCACGAGCCGCAAGGGACTCCCGCACCGTCCGCTCACGAGCATCCGCCTGCCGGCGAATAGCAATATCGACGTCCCGCCTAGTCTCCGCAGCACCGCCGTCAATGACCGTGATCTGACCGCCGAACTCACCCGTAGGCTCCGTCACGAGCACCCTGGGCTCCCGCACAACGGCATCCGCACCACCGTGCTGTGCCACCGCAAGCATGCTCCCGGGATGCTCCACACCGTCGTCACTGAGTGCGTCCGCACACGTGAATGCGGGCATGCTCTGCTCCTGTGCACCCACCGCGTGCACACCACCAGGTCCAGTCACCACCTGCGGGGGGACGCTCACGTGTGTGAAACTCACCCCGCACCTCGCCGCTGCCGCGTCCACCTCCTGCGATAGCCTCACCAGCTCAGGATCCCGCAGATCCCGCTCGCCCGCGTCCGCCTGCCCGTCAACGGCAAAGCCGTAGGCGGACAGGTCCAATCCTCCAGCCAGCTCCCCGCTGAGGACCTCCGGAGCACCGTAGGCCTCCGCTGCTGCCGCGAATGCCTCTGCCCCCTCGTCAGCCGCCTGCTGAAACCGAAACGCCAACGCCGCGTTTTCGGAATCCTCCTTCGTCACCTCCGCTGCCGGCTGGCAATATGCCGCAGCCGTGCCAGGAGTGTGCCGGCGCCCCCCAAGCACACAATCCTTGTAGAGATGGTAGAATTTCTTTCCACCCACACTGCACTTGTTGCAGAGGGGCAGAGCCTTCTTGTTGGGCACGTCGAATCCCATCGTGGGCGCAACACCGTTGCGGAATCCCGCCATCCCGCCCCGCTGCCGCTTCGCGGCCTGTGTCACCGCGGAATGCCCTCCAGTAGACTTAACGAAAGCCTCAACGTACTTCAGCCGCTCCAAAATCTGCCGCAGCAGCTTCTGGTTCTCGTCGAATGCGCTCTCGTCGCCTCCGCCCGGTTCTTCTGTCGCCACCAATGCGCCCGTGACACCGCCCGTGCCACCAGGCGCGGATGTCTCACCATGCACCCGCTGCTGTCGTGTCGCCCACGAGATGTACACCGCCGTGATCTGGTGGACAAGTTCCCGCAGACTGACCTTCGCAAGGTCTGCCTCCAACGGGTACTTGTCCAACAATGCGCGATAGAACTCTGGGTCGAGGCGCTCCACCATAGCCTGCTTGCGCGAATCTTCGTCAGGAAACCACCCAGGTGTGGTGTTCTCCTTGACCAAGCGGTGCTCCAGTGTGAGCACCTTGCGCGGATCCACCTTCGCCTCGTAGCGTATGGTGTAGTACTCCTCCATGTGGGAGGTCATTAGGCCAACGGGAATGCACCCCTTGGCCAAGTCGATCAACGCACGACGCCCATCGCGCTCAGATGCATCCCCAGCGCCCTCGAGGAACATCTCCGCAGCCGAACCATCAGCTACAATGTGCGCCAACGTGTCGTAGAGGACACCGTTGACAGCCGGGTGCACCTCACGAGCGGTATCGGACAAGTCGAACACGTCCAATCCCAAACCATTTGCGTCGAAGTCATTCTTCAACGCCGTGATAATTTTGGCAAGCTTGCCAGTATCATCCTCGGCGCTGAAACGCACGCTCTCGCCCCCAAGCGCGTATTTGGCGACCGCCTTCGCCCACTTACGGTGTTTGGCATCTTTGAGGACATTTCTCGCCCTCTCAGATTGCTCAATGAACTCCGTGCGCGCTGCTACCAGGCTCACAGGGTCGTTGTCAGCTGCTGGAGTCGGAGCTGGCACTGGTGGTGTCTGCGGGGTAGGCGAATCCCGCACGGAATTTGGCAGTCGCACAACTTTGTCTATTTGCGACTGCTTAAAGAGCTGCTTGCTCCTCTTGGAGCGCGTTTGATGTGATGGTCCACTCATCGAACTAGAATGCCTGTGTCTCAGGCGTGGGGGCAAGGAAAATGTAACGAAGTAGCGCCAGTAGCGAGTGATAACAGCGAAGATGGAGGGCGTGAAGGAAACGCCAGGATAATCGGACACAAAGCGACACTCTGCAATGTGGACTAAGGTACCAATAGAGGCCACTGGATCAGGCGCGAAAGTAGCTAATCTCCACGAAACTCCCCCAGCAATAACACACCCGAAGTCGAAATAGTCGCCCCAGCCCCTCGCACAGCTCCAATCTCTAATTTCACTCAACCACTTAGCAACACTTCGTTAATTCCCCATAGGGCGCCCCCACGCCCGAGGACAACGGCTTGTTTAGCCAATCATCCCCTTAAGCAGAGGATGAAACGTGGAATGGGTCCACGACCTACTGGGATATCCTCGTGGGATACTATCAGGTGGGCAAACACAGTGAAAGGGCTATCCAAGCTCTAGATATAGATAAGTGATAAAAGTCAAAGATAGTGAATACGGTACTGTCTATATATGCACTAAACCCTAACCCGATGGGTCGGAACGTGACACGTGCGGTACGGACCGTCGGATCAGATCGAACTAATCACACAGTCTGAGATGGACTAGGGGTCTAGCCGAGGCCTGCACCGGGACTCCCGGTCAGGGCTGTCGGGTGCAAAACAGCTAAATCCCAGTAGGGGTGGTTTTACGGTAAAATTTATCCTACTTGGAACTCATATGGTGCGGAAGTCCATCAACGCGACGATCCGGGCTTGTGCTCAAAGAGGGCACAAGTCGGGATCGTCAACATTCGCATTCCACCTCAAGGCATACGAACGTCACGCAAGTTGTGATAAGTTCACGTAAGTGATACTTCGCAACCTATGGACGTCTCGCGCACCTCCTTAGCGGGGGTGGATGACTCGTGTGTGATCCCATACTTCCGCCTTGGACCGGGAGTACGAGAGCACCGCGGATTGCACCATTCCCAACCGCAACACGCGCTGGGAGCATATATGTCTAAGGAATATATATCCCTAGCTCGTATATGCTCTCAGAACGCGACGACATCTTCCACAGATGCCTGCGCAGGAATCAGCATTTTCCTGGAAAGATTAGGCCTAAAAGAAAAAGTCAACGAACCGGTCAACGCCCGTAGCGGTCGATCCAATGGTCCAAATCCAATTCCGAGACCGGTTTTGTGGTGTACCGTACAAACGGTGCGCCCAAATTTACACCCACGAAATCGCAATGGCCGATTCAGATGGAAAATTCAGGGTTTTCGATGCACTGTATGTTTAACCTAAATTCGCTAACTCATTTTTTCGAAGCACTGGAAGTTTTCATGTATTAGTATGCCACTTAGGAAGCATACTGATACTTCAACTTGCTTCCAACGGTGTCCTGCATCTTCACGCGATAAAGATCTTGAAAACGAGCCTCATTTCGTTGTCTCGCACCATGGAGCGCTCAATCGAGCATCCGCTATACCCCCACACTAGCGGGGGTATATCGGATGTGTGCAACGGATGCGCGCGAGCCTCAGCATCAATATTCTGTTCCCCTTTTTACCTAGCTCAAAGCGGATCTAAAGATACAAGCGAAAATCCGTTGAAAATCCGTTCTACTTGAGAAGTGGAAACTTTGCGCAAAGGGCTAAGCTCACGGGCATCTCAAAATGTTGAGAATGGCTTACTTGATCCCGAGATTGTTGGTACCCACGTGATACTAACAGTCTTGAGAATAACATATGACCCATATGCATGCTTAGTCACACGCAGATGGTTCATATGCAACAAGTCAAACAAGGACTGCAGCCCTTTTCGCTTGGCGTCGGAAAACTAAAATGAGAACTTGCGAGTGGCAGAAATAGGTCTGCACGGGGAAAATCATTCCGATCGGCCGCTCAGAATCGCTGAATTCGTCATTCTGTCATCTTCGGCGATTCTGAGCCGTCGTCACAAATTATCGTCCCATTGCATCGTTAACAGTGGGGTCTCGGCGACAATTTCGGCACACCGTTTGTACCCCACTCTATATCCTTAGCCGCGAGGAAATCTTCATCTGAGCAGATTTACATCGACCGCCGGAACGTATACTAGGGCATGTTCATGAACGTTCAGTTCATGTTCGTGTTCAGAATCCAAAATTAGCGATCACCGAACCCTGAAGATCCGACGAACTACGCTCACTTTTCCGAGGAGTTCCGATGTGTGACATAATATAACTATCGACCGTTAGTCCGGACGCCTGAGCGAAGTGGTGGTGTAGATACTAGGCCCGGTCGATCTTAAATTAAGATCTCCACTAGGCGCATCTGACGGTCGATGGGATTATTTATCTTGCCGACGTGGCGCGCTCGAGATCAAATGACCCATATATAAATTCATAGCACGCACAGCGAACGGAGATGAAAATGAAAATGCTCTAAAACATAAGACTCAGAGTTTGTCCATGTATTTGCTCGGCACGTACGTACACATCTTAGGTACATACTCCGTATGAATTATATCATACCGAGCACGAATCACGCAGGATGTATGTGTCCCGATGTTCCATACCGGGGCTTGTTGAATAGCAGGCGTACCATGATTTTCATGTAACCTTATTACATTGCCCATCCTTGGCTCCGGCAATGGTTCGTTATAATATAAATCATATCGATCAATTGTTCAGTTTATATTTTTGGCTCCGGCTCATTGTTGTAAATTACTTTTACTAAACTGACATCGTCACGATAAGAGTTTGCACCGGCATGTACCGTATGAATTAATATCGCATTAATTCACGATATCCACAATACCAAATACCCACGATATCGTCATATCTACTCGTATGTAAGCAATGACTTGTTGCGCGCGCTAATGTTGTCGAGTTAACGTATCAACGTGGACAACGTCGTTTGCCACAATCGTTTGCATATGGCGCATTTACATTCGAGTCCATCCTGTGCCAGGGCGTTCGAATTTAATTTCCCCCCTTGTTTGACCAATGAAAGAGCTTATTCTGTCTAATCGAAAAGTATGCACCCATAATCTACTGAAATTTTGCCTTACAACTTCAGATGAATCCATTCATGCCATAGACGCACCGATATGATTACGCGCGCTTACGACTTGGACATAGTTATGTGTGTGAATGGCCGCGAAAAGGGCATAATTACATAGCGGGAGATGACATTGCAATAAATTGCAGCGCGCCCGCACAATGGTGGGCTAAGAGTGATCGAATATCCACACGATAGTTTGATAGGAACGGTTCGTACGGTGGATGGTGTTTGATATGTACCACACTCGTTCGCGCACGCGCGCACATGCACGGACTCATCTCGGGTTGTCGATGTATACATGTAAACTAAATACCACATTTGCATACGACATACACGGTTATATACCCTGCGACGCAATTATTTGCTGTCATATATGGTTCACCGTACCATTTATAGCGTACCCTCTGCATCTGTGCATGCATCCGCACTTTGACGATTACCACTGCTGTCGTAATCCATGCACTCATACACTGATCATACACGCGCATCAGCATTACAATGCTATGAATATGTGCGTTCGGCGGTGTACATACTTATGAGCACCTAAAAGAATCGGTAAGCCAGAGCGAATAACAAATTTAGATACCAGAAGAATTGCGGTCCACCTCCAATGCTGCCATGTGCGCGATGTATGAGTCTGCAATGCGATGAACCGTCGGTGCGGTGCCAGTTATGTAGTGCACTCGAACAGATTGTACAAGTGTAGTTGCGCGCATCCACACCACTGCCAAGGTATCTGCAGTGTGGGTGGAATCTAAGTGGCATCACAACACGTGCTCATCTAGCCACCGCATTAAGTGTGCAGATGCAACAACATGCTGTTCACGTGTGTTCATTGCATGTTAGTCAACAGCAGTCGAATTGTCGTGCGGTATCACTTAGTATCATACATATGCATATGCAGTGTTGATTGTCACAACGTTTACATCATTTCTTCATCGGCGCGGCATGCATCTGCAATCAGTGCATTGCTTTGAAATCCCACTCGACGGAGCCCCGTGCTGTATACGTATTCACAAGTGATACAACGGAATTGAACTAAAAATATGACACAATATATCGCCGCCATGTATATATGCTTGCTTCGTACATAACTTGTTGTTGCACACGCCAACGCCACCACACGATGGCCTGCCGTTAATTCACCTGACGTGGGCGCTGCGTTGCTCACCGCCTTACGTGCTCATACTTCTTCCGTCACCTTGAAATCTCCGGTCTCGATGAGCGGTGTACTTATGAGCAAATACTGTTCGGACACGCACACCCAATTAAATCACAAAAAATGATATGATGGCTGAACGCGCATTGCGCCGTCATCGCCGTCGGTATATCATTGCTATATCGATTTCCTGACCCGCATCAGTTGCAATGTTTGTGCATATACCCAGCACGTCATATCAGTTGCCGAAGATTTACTTCTCATTAATGCTCGTGGTATGTGAGTAGAATAATCGGTGCATTAGATAATAACATGTGAGTGGAATGTCGTTGCCTTGCACATGATGATACGCGAGTGGAATGCTCTTCAAAATCATAACAAATAATGTAAGTGGAATGCTGCCGTAGTGCGCAAGATGATGTACTGTATGAGTGGAATGCTCGACGCTACAATGCATGGGATAATACTGTGTGCGTGGAATGCTGCCGCATCAGGAATTTAGGGATGTGATGATTACATGTGAGTGGAATGCTCAATCACACACACACACACACACACATATATATACACATCGTACAAAGGCACACTATTATGCATATACTTATCGATTATAAGTATTATGCACACATTATCCAGTCGGGAAAACGTGAAAGCACGCTTTACTTAGGCAGGGCGATGGGAACTGAACTTATACCAAAAACCAATGAGCCGGAATCGAGCATCAACATGCGCGCACAACATGCTACGTGATGCTGACTGTCGTGTGCTCCGTGCTTAGGGTGGGTGTGTAATTTACTTCGATATGGACGGAACATCGTAAAGCGAAGCACGGATGGCAACGTATCATCCTCCTCCACAATTCCCCTGTTATAAGAACACAAACACACGAATGAATTGTTCGAGAGCGGCCTACACGATAAATGGGGCTGCCGTTTTTATTATACCGTATACGATTATATTACACACATGTTGGCAGTGAATACTCTTGTCACTGCGAAAAGAGTGTGCTCACAGTCGATATATGCGCGCGTTGGTACATTGCGATGTATGCGCATTATGCACACAGGCGGCGCGCACATGCATGCATTCAGCGCTTGCACGCGCGCACACGTGTACCCAAACGTGTAGATTTACATGTCGTGCTATCGTTCACCAATCAACCGAGTGTCGTTTGCAAATATAGCTGGCGCGGCAGCATGAATGATTGGCTCACCACCACCAGCCATGAGCGCGCGCCCACTGCAATACTTTTGTATGCCCTCCACTCGCCGCATCATGCCACTTATCTTCGTCCCGTAGGCAGCCATGCTCTCGCGCGCCAAGAACTACATTACCTCCATATGCCCTTCGCTCGCCACAGCATACCACATATATTCGTTCCAAGGCGGGCAGTCATGCGCTATGCGCTATGCGAATAGAACCGCTAGCTCGGAGAGCTAGGGACACTAAATGCCACAGTAACGTATTCGAGCTATGGTACTGTTATTGCTGCAAATTTAGGCTAATGCTGTTGCTGTTGATTGAGGTGTAAAGCAAGTTTGTGTCTACTGTAGCATTTCAATTGGACGATCGACTGTGCGACACGATCAGGAATGCAAGACGATTCGTTTTTTGTTCGAGCATGCCATGGCGTCGCGGCTGCGTCGTGGTACGTACACGCGACTGTTGTGGCACTGTCATCATTAGCGTCTGGCGATCGTGAGATGGAACATTCGACTGTATCGCCCGTTGAGATTCGAGCTTTGCTGCTGCTGCTGCTGCTGCTGCTAATTGACTAAGGTATGTACTAGGCCCGGTCGATCTTAAATTAAGATCTCCACTAGGCGCATCTGACGGTCGATGGGATTATTTATCTTGCCGACGTGGCAGGGAAGAAGGCTTACCGTGAGAGGCCAGCCCGGGGCCGTCTGAACTCAGCCGGGGCCGGTTGCGGGCCGTTCGATTGCTGGATGAGGGCCGTCTATCAAGGGTCCTGATTATGAAAAATCTGTGAAAATTGAGCGATTTTTAGGATATTGTCATACCTAAGATTAAAATTTTGCGCCTGTGGCGGGCATATTTGAAGATTGGCCGGCTTGGCCGAAAGCGGGCCAGTAGAAAAATCAATTGCGGGCCGTTGAAAAAAAAGAAAGCCTTCTTCTCTGCGACGTGGCGCGTTCGAGATGACACATAATTATACAGAGTGTATCTACTGTAGCATTTCAATTGGACGATCGACTGTGCGACACGATGCTGAGCATGCACATTCCGAACATGAACATCGAGCCTCCCATGCCATTTATTGATTTAACATGTCTTGATCACGACGTGGCACGCTCAGGTGACACATAATTATACAAAGTGTATCTACTGTAGCATTTCAATTGGACGATCGACTGTGCGACACGATCAGGAACATGAACATCGAGCCTGCCATGCCATTTTTTGATTTGACATCGTGGTACATACAGTCGACTGTTGTGGCACTGTCATCGTTAGCGTCTGGCGATCGTGAGATGGAACATTCGACTGTATCGCCCGTTGGGATTCGAGCTTTGCTGCTGCTGCTGCTGCTGCTGCTGCTGCTGATTGACTAAGGTATGTAAGGTACTAGGCCCGGTCGATCTTAATTTAAGATCTCCACTAGGCGCATCTGACGGTCGATGGGATCATGTATCTTGCCGACGTGGCGCGCTCGAGATTACACATAATTATACAGAGTGTATGTATATACTGTAGCATTTTAATTGGACGATCGACTGTGCGACACGATGTGGAACATGAACATCGAGCCTGCCATGACATTATTCGATTTGACATCGTGGTATATACACGCGACTGTTGTACAGAGTGTATCTACTGTAGCATTTCAATTGGACGATCGACTGTGCGACACGATGTGGAACATGAACATCGAGCTTGCCATGCCATTATTTGATTTGACATCGTGGTACATACAGTCGACTGTTGTACAAAGTGTATCTACTGTAGCATTTCAATTGGACGATCGACTGTGCGCCACGATGTGGAACATAAACATCGAGCCTACCATGCCATTATTTGATTTGACATCGTGGTACATACAGTCGACTGTTGTGGCACTGTCATCGTTAGCGTCTGGCGATCGTGAGATGGAACATTCGACTGTATCGCCCGTACAATGGTGGGCTAAGAGTGATCGAATATCCACACGATAGTTTGATAGGAACGGTTCGTACGGTGGATGGTGTTTGACATGTACCACATTCGTTCGCGCACGCGCGCGCATGCACGGACTCATCTCGGGTTGTTGCTATATACATGTAAACTAAATATCACATTTGCATACGACATACACGGTTATATACCCTACGACGCAATTATTCGCTGTCATATATGGTTCACAGTACCATTTATAGCGTACCCTCTGCATCTACGCATGCATCCGCACTTTGACGATTACCACTGCTGTCGTAACGAATACATCCATGAACTCATACGCTGATCATACACGCGCATCAGCATTACATTGCTATGAATATGTGCGTTCGGCGGTGTACATACTTATGAGCACCTAAAAGAATCGGTAAGCCAGAGCGAATAACAAATTTAGATACCAGAAGAATTGCGGTCCACCTCCAATGCTGCCATGTGCGCGATGTATGAGTTTGCAATACAATGAGCCGTCGGTGCGGTGCCAGTTATGTAGTACACTCGAACAGACTGTACAAGTGTAGTTGCGCGCATCCACACCACTGCCAAGGTATCTGCAGTGTGGGTGGAATCTAAGTGACATCACAACACGTGCTCATTTGGCCACCGCACTAAGTGTGCAGATGCAACAACATGCTGTTCACATGTTTTCATTGCATGTTAGTCAGTCAACAGCAGTCGAATTGTCGTGCGGTATCACTTAGTATCATATGCATATGCAGTGTTGATTGTCACAACGTTTACATCGGCGCAACATGCATCTGTGATCAGTGCATTGCTTTGAAATCCCACTCGACGGAGCCCCGTGCTGTATACGTATTCACAAGTGATACAGCGGAATTGAACTAAAAATATGACACAATATATCGCCGCCATGTATATATGCTTGCTTCGTACATAACTTGTTGTTGTACACGCCAACGTCACCACACGATGGCCTGCCGTTAATTCACCTGACGTGGGCGCTGCGTTGCTCACCGCCTCATGTGCTCATACTTCTTCCGTTGCCTTGAAATCTCCGGTCTTGATGAGCGGTGTACTTATGAGCAAATACTGTTCGGACGCGCACACCCAATTAAATCACAAAAAACGATATGATGGATGAACGCGCATTGCGCCGTCATCGCCGTTGGTATATCATTGCTATATCGATTTCCTGAACCGCATCAGTTGCAATGTTTGTGCATATACCCAGCAGGTCATATCAGTTGCCGAAGATTTACTTCTCATTAATGCTCGTGGCGCAGTCAACTCGTGACTACATGTTGTGGCAATTTTCGTTTGTTCCAAACGGAAAAACTTATGTATGTTTGCATATATATATATATATTATGGCATGCGTGCGCCGCTAGCATATGCCAACGCATTTTGGCATGAGCACGCCTGTGATAAAATCGTTAGCACAAGCGAGCATGCAGCACATTACGTATCACGAATGCAGTACCCCACATATTGCACAGCGCTCACTAATTGCCGCTCACCAAATCGCCGATATATCATCACTTGGGTATTGGTGCTATATTGAGGTTCATTGAGGTATGTATAACGTAGCTGTTGTTGTATTATAAAGTGACGTCACATTACTACTTACTTGCTGGTGATACTTGTTGTGCAGTCAGTGTAGCCATTGATGACAAGGCTATTTTCACTAATGAATCCTCAATGCTCGAGGAGCAGGTACGTCTTCAATCTTGATACGAATATGCTCATCATTCTAGCACGGTGATGGTGCCAATGTGTAGAATTCCACACCACGCTTTGTGCACATGTCTACAAGATGTCGTTGCCAATCATACCGACATTCAAGACGACCTGCCATTCACACACGCGCCGCCGATGCACACACAACCACACAACCACACACACACACACACACACACACACACGCGCGCGCACGCACACACACACACACACATACATATATGCGGAGGTCACTATGCAACCATTAGTATATCGTACACGCTTCGCTATCCTGCAAAATGAAAACGATTGTTGAGCAGGACGATGGGCACCGAACCTAAGCCAAAAGCGATCGTCCTGTGGTCGTCGTCCTCTTCCATCGACGTGATGACACAGAATGATGTACGATACTTGCCGCCACAAACATGCGCGCGCGTGCGTGTGCGTGTGACTCTATACCAATTTCACGCAAACCGATCCGCCGGCATCGTAGACGATTGTGCTCATTGCGTTGTTGGACGCATGTAAGTGATCACTGAAAATATACCTAGGCCTTGTCCGATGCGATTGCATGCCAATAATCGTCATTCGTGCACGCATGCACTGCAGTTTGACGAAGCGATAACTATCAGCAAACTCATGATGAATGATCCGCAGCACACTCATCATGAATGATGAGCACACCTGCATACATGCACCACCATCCATGCACATACGCACGCATGCACGTGCACCCACGCATGCCCATTATCATCACGCGCGCACATCATGATGCTACATGCAAACAACTGATCGGCACACATACATGCGTGCACCATCAGTCACGCGCGCGCGTGCACACATACATACACATACATACACACGCAAACAACCTGCTGCAATCGTGTATGATGATACTTTTTACGTCGCTGCACGCATCCCCCAGCGACGTTGCTGCGCTAATGGCATATACCTGAAGCGTTTTGATGTGTATGTCACTATCATTGCCATGGCCACGATCAGGAATGCAAGCGCGATTCGTTTTCCGTTCGAGCATGCCATGGCGTCGCGGTTGCGTCGTGGTACGTACACGCGACTGTTGTGGCACTGTCATCTTTAGCGTCTGGCGATCGTGAGATGGAACATTCGACTGTATCGCCCGTTGGGATTCGAGCTTTGCTGCTGCTGCTGCTGCTGCTGCTGCTGCTGCTGCTGCTGATTGACTAAGGTAAGGTGTGTAAGGTAACTAGGCCCGGTCGATCTTAAATTAAGATCTCCACTAGGCGCATCTGACGGTCGATGGGATTATTTATCTTGCCGACGTGGCGCGATCGAGATATATACATGCTCATTCCGAACATCGAACATCGAACGCCATTTTTTGATTTGACTTGTCGCTGTCGTCTCTCGTCTGCTATGCAATGGGGCGAATCGTCGGACGATCACGACGTGGCGCGACCAGATCACATATATATATACAGAGTGTATCTACTGTAGCATTTCAATTGGACGATCGACTGTGACACACGATCTGGAATGCAAGCGAGATTCGTTTTTTGTTCGAGCATGCCATGGTGCCGCGGTTGCGTCGTGGTACATACAGTCGACTGTTGTGGCACTGTCATCGTTAGCGTCTGGCGATCGTAAGATGGAACATTCGACTGTATCGCCCGTTGGGATTCGAGCTTTGCTGCTGCTGCTGCTGCTGCTGATTGACTAAGGTAAGTACTAGGCCCGGTCGATCTTAAATTAAGATCTCCACTAGGCGCATCTGACGGTCGATGGGATTATTTATCTTGCCGACGTGGCGCACTCGAGATATCCGAACATGAACATCGAGTCTGCCAGTCCATTAATGATTTGACATTTCTCGATCCTCGCGTCTGTTATGCAATGTAAAAGCGAATCTGTCTGATTTCCGAACATCGCGTCGGCCATGCGATGTTTAAATCATTTTCGCCATTACACTATCTGACCGCAGGATCATGTGCGCGACAGTGCTTCGCTTTTTGCTTCCCAACATGCCATGCCATAACGCGTGGGTGGCGTCGCGATAAATGTACGCGACTGCAGTGGCACTGTCATCGTTGGCGTCTGGCGATCGTGAGATCGGAAATTCGACTGCGTCGCCCGTTGAGATTCGAGCTTTGCTGCTGCTGCTGCTGCTGCTGCTGCTGCTGCTGATTGACTAAGGTAAGGCAAGGTAAGGTAAGGTAAGGTAATTTGGTTTGGGTGAAGATTATAAAGGTCAGAGGTCTAGGCCCGGTCGATCTTAAATTAAGATCTCCACTAGGCGCATCTGACGGTGGATGGGATTATTTATCTTGCCGACGTGGCGCACTCGAGAGATCCGAACATGAACATCGAGTCTGCCATTCCATTAATGATTTGACATTTCTCGATCCTCGCGTCTGCTATGAAATGTAAAAGCGAATCTATCTGATTTCCGAACATCGCGTCGGCCATGCGATGTTTAAATCATTTTCGCCATTACATCGTATGACCGCAGGATCATGTACGCGACAGTGCTTTGCCTTTTGCTTCCCAGCATGCCATGCCATAACGCGTGGGTGGCGTCGCGATAAATGTACGCGACTGCAGTGGCACTGTCATCGTTAGCGCCTGGCGATCGTGAGATGAAACATTCGACTGTATCGCCCGTTGGGATTCGAGCTTTGCTGCTGCTGCTGCTGCTGCTGCTGATTGACTAAGTAAGTAAGTAAGGTAATTTGGTTTGGGTGAAGATTATAAAGGTCAGAGGTTGTAAGGTACTAGGCGGATCGATCTCAAAAAGAGATCTCCACTAGGCCATCTGACCGTAGGATCATGTGCACGACAGTGCTTCGCTTTTTGCATCCCAACATGCCATGCCATAACGCGTGGGTGGCGTCGTGGTACATGTACGCGACTGCAGTGGCACTGTCATCGTTAGCGTCTGGCGTCCGTGAGATCGGAAGTTTGTCCGTGTCGCCCGTTGGGATTCACGCTTTGCTGCTGCTGATTAAGTAAGTAAGTAAGTAAGTAAGTAAGTAAGTGAGTACTAGGCCCGGTCGATCTTAAATTAAGATCTCCACTAGGCGCATCTGACGGTGGATGGGATTATTTATCTTGCCGACGTGGCGCACTCGAGAGATCCGAACATGAACATCGAGTCTGCCATTCCATTAATGATTTGACATTTCTCGATCTTCGCGTCTGCTATGCGATGTAAAAGCGAATCTATCTGATTTCCGAACATCGCGTCGGCCATGCGATGTTTGAATCATTTTCGCCATTACATCATATGACCGCAGGATCATGCGCGCGACAGTGCTTTGCTTTTTGCTTCCCAGCATGCCATGCCATAACGCGTGGGTGGCGTCGCGATAAATGTACGCGACTGTTGTGGCACTGTCATCGTTAGCGTCTGGCGATCGTGAGATGAAACATTCGAGTGTATCGCCCGTTGGGATTCGAGCTTTGCTGCTGCTGCTGCTGCTGATTGACTAAGGTAATTTGGTTTGGGTGAAGATTATAAAGGTCAGAGGTAGGTAAGTAAGTAAGGTAATTTGGTTTGGGTGAAGATTATAAAGGTCAGAGGTAGGTAAGGTAATTTGGTTTGGGTGAAGATTATAAAGGTCAGAGGTCTAGGTACGGTCGATCTCAAAGATGAGATCTCCACTAGGCCATCCGACAATTCAATCGCTTCAATATATTGTTCATTAGTTATTGGTTGGGCGGTTGTTATGCACGGCGGTATGATTTGCAATGTGAGACATTATATGTGTTATATGGTTAGATATGATATATTATGTCGACGGCGTACATGTAGTATACGCTAGTTACAAATAGAGGATGGCGGAGCAAGGTTTGGATGTCAAATATGATTACCAAGGCGACATAGCTAGTTACTATAATGATACGTTACTTTCTAGTGCAAGCTTTTCCCTAGCGTTCGCGTGTTGGTTGCGCTTGGTGGCGGTGTATGGATGATGATATATCCCTTTCGTTCAGGTATTCATTAGTTATCAGTTGGGCGGTTGTTATGTATGTACGGCGATATGATTTGGGATTTGAGACATTAAATGTGTTATATAGCTAGATATGATATATGGTGGCGGCATACATGTAATGTAAGCTAGTTGCAAATATTGAATGGCGGAGCAAGGTTTGGCTATCCAATATGATTATCAGGGACACAAATAGTTACTATGATTACTTATTTTCTAGGACGAACGTTTTCTCAGCTTCCGCACGTTGCTTACGCTTGGCAATTGTAGTGTAGATACACGTGTAGTCGAATAAGCAAACACTTTGCATACATATCTTACATACTATTCAGCATTTGCACATGCATGGCATCGAAAACAATCTGTTGAATGTGCAGAATGTAAATGCTCACGCACCGATCAATACATCAACATCGCGGCGCGCTGCGCACAATTAGCGCTAACTGCATAATCAATACTAAGATTGCCTAATTAATGACACATGTCTGCAACAAATCGTGAAGAATATATGGAGCGTTATACATGTTGATGTGGATAATGTTGATGTTACCAACAACCTCTTGGAGTGTTAGCTGAAGTCTGAGCAAGCAATATATGACCCTCGTAGCAGAGTTACGTTTCTGCTACACATGTATGGCGATGTCCGTCAGCTTGTGGCAATTGCTTAGGTGGGGGTGAACATCATGTGAAACATAATGGAGGCTCACTATACATGAGTTGGTGGTGCACATGCCCATTTTGCATACATGTGATACACATGCTCACTCTCTTTCACACACACACACACACACAATCATGGCTGAATGCTTTGATCCCCGGTGTGGGTACATAGTGCAATTGATCTTCTGCGGCTACGGTGTGCCAAAGGAGTCGGTCCAAGGAAAAGCCACACTCATGCACGCACATAATTACATACTTGCACACGCATCCAAACACAACTCATACACACACACACACACGCACACTCGCGATTGCAAGCGCACGCGCACACACACATTCTTGCCACTTTAACAATCGATATGCATGTTGCATGTAGCATGCACACGTTGCCCGCTGACAAAAGCAGACCCACCATCAATCCAGTGGATGTGAGAAACATGCTTGTGGGAATAGATCAGAGCATGACTATATACCGCACCCACACATCCTAGCCAAAAAAGAAAGTGTGCAGCCACGTTGGAAGCTCAGCCAGTGTTACACTGCAAGTATATTATGAAAATATCACACGTTGGTGCTCGAGCGCACACCGTGAAATTCGAGAGGGAAATCGGCTGCATTGAAGTCCCCATATATATAATTTTTTACAACGTTGTATTTATATATATGTATATATACGTCTAGCTTTGATTGGCATGCGCATTAGCTCGTTCACTTTATTATGTGTGTGTATGTGTGTGTCGCGCGCGCGTGCGTGTGTGCTTAGTGCGTGTGCGTGTGTGTGCATCAACGGGCGTATGCACTCACAACGCACTCGCTGATATTCATCAATAATTTTGAGCACAAGCCGAGACAGTGACTAAGGTGGTGCTTGAGGCGAGCACTGCATAATCTGATGTCCATTGATACCCCTTGCACAAATCATGCATGGTTGGCTGCCTTCACGTGTGGCGATATTAATGGGCAAGCGCTTCTTATATCATATATACATAAAAGTGCATTTCACCGCCATGAACGTGCATCAAACCTCGCGCTACTTCGATCGGTCGCAGCATTGTAAATCGAAGCACGAATGACGTCTCATCGACCTCCGCCGCCATCATGACCCTGTGCCAAACACACACACACCTTTCTATTACAGCAACTTGCATGATAAATTGGCTGCCGCTCTTCGTACGTGCGCTACAATACCGCAAACGTGTTGGCAACGGACATACATTATCGTTGCCATTGCGAGAGCATGCTCACAGTCAACGCACACGCGCGCGGGTACATGCCGATGCGCAGCATGCACTTATGTGGCGCGCACAATCGCATGCATGCAATTCTTACATAGTGAATGAGGACACATGCGATCAAAGCAACGACTGATTATGCGCACGTCGTGACCAAAACGACGAATAACGAAAACAAGCATGCGCGCGCGCATCCATGCTCATGCGCGCAACGCGTCCCAAAAACGAAACACACAAAATAACAGCATGCAACCTATGTGGGCATTGTACACATAAAAAACCACGTTCAGAAATCAGCGCTCCGCTGTTGAGCTGTGCGTGCAACGAGTGGAACCGTCGAATAATGCTGAGTATCAAATATAATCTGGCATTTTAAGTCCTCCCCGGAGCGTTAGGATCATGTGTGCGACAGTGCTTAATATGTACGTCTCGACATGCGATGCCATAACGCGTGGGTAGCGTCGCGGTAAATGCACGCGAATGCAGCGGCACTGCCATCGTTAGCGTCTGGCGATCGTGAGATCGAAAGTCGTCTGTGACGCCCGTTGCGATTTGAGCTTTGCTGCTGCTGCTGCTGCTGATTGACGTGGCATGGGCCAAGTTTAGTTTATTCTAGGCCCGGTCGATCTTAAATTAAGATCTCCACTAGGCGCATCTGACGGTGGATGGGATTATCTATCTTGCCGACGTGGCGCACTCGAGAGATCCGAACATGAACATCGAGTCTGCCATTCCATTAATGTTTTGACATTTCTCGATCCTCGCGTCTGCTATGCAATGTAAAAGCGAATCTATCTGATTTCCGAACATCGCGTCGGCCATGCGATGTTTAAATCATTTTCGCCATTACACTATCTGACCGTAGGATCATGTGCGCGACAGTGCTTTGCCTTTTGCTTCCCAGCATGCCATGCCATAACGCGTGGGTGGCGTCGCTATAAATGTACGCGAAATGTCGCTATAAATGCTACAGTGGCACTGTCATCGTTAGCGCCTGGCGATCGTGAGATGAAACATTCGACTGTATCGCCCGTTGGGATTCGAGCTTTGCTGCTGCTGCTGCTGCTGCTGCTGCTGCTGCTGCTGATTGACTAAGGTAAGGTAAGGTAAGGTAATTTGGTTTGGGTGAAGATTATAAAGGTCAGAGGTAGGTAATTTGGCCCGGTTCCAAATCATAAGGAGCAGAGGTATTCACTTCATGTGAAGATTATAAAGGTCAGAGGTTTCACTTTATGCCAAGATTATAAAGGTCAGAGGTATTCACTTTATGCCAAGATTATAAAGGTCAGAGGTATTCACTTTATGCCAAGATTATAAAGGTCAGAGGTCTAGGCCCGGTCGATCTTAAATTAAGATCTCCACTAGGCGCATCTGACGGTCGATGGGATTATTTATCTTGCCGACGTGGCGCGTTCGAGATGACACATAATTATACAGAGTGTATCTACTGTAGCATTTCAATTGGACGATCGACTGTGCGACACGATGCTGAACATGCACATTCCGAACATGAACATCGAGCCTCCCATGCCATTTATTGATTTAACATGTCTTAATCACGACGTGGCACGCTCAGGTGACACATAATTATACAAAGTGTATCTACTGTAGCATTTCAATTGGACGATCGACTGTGCGACACGATCAGGAACATGAACATCGAGCCTACCATGCCATTTTTTGATTTGACATCGTGGTACATACAGTCGACTGTTGTGGCACTGTCATCGTTAGCGTCTGGCGATCGTGAGATGGAACATTCGACTGTATCGCCCGTTGGGATTCGAGCTTTGCTGCTGCTGCTGCTGCTGCTGATGATGATTGACTAAGTACTAGGCCCGGTCGATCTTAAATTAAGATCTCCACTAGGCGCATCTGACGGTCGATGGGATTATTTATCTTGCCGACGTGGCGCACACGAGAGATCCGAACATGAACATCGAGTCTGCCAGTCCATTAATGATTTGACATTTCTCGATCCTCGCGTCTGCTATGCAATGTAAAAGCGAATCTATCTGATTTCCGAACATCGCGTCGGCCATGCGATGTTTAAATAATTTTCGCCATTACACTATCTGGCCGTAGGATCATGTGCGCGACAGTGCTTTGCTTTTTGCTTCCCAGCATGCCATGCCATAACGCGTGGGTGGCGTCGCGATAAATGTACGCGACTGCAGTGGCATTGTCATCGTTGGCGTCTGGCGATCGTGAGATCGAAAATTCGACTGCGTCGCCCGTTGGGATTCGAGCTTTGCTGCTGCTGCTGCTGCTGCTGCTGCTGCTGATTGACTAAGTACTAGGCCCGGTCGATCTTAAATTAAGATCTCCACTAGGCGCATCTGACGGTGGATGGGATTATTTATCTTGCCGACGTGGCGCACTCGAGAGATCCGAACATGAACATCGAGTCTGCCATTCCATTAATGATTTTACATTTCTCGATCCTCGCGTCTGCTATGCAATGTAAAAGGGAATCTATCTGATTTCCGAACATCGTGTCGGCCATGCGATGTTTAAATAATTTTCGCCATTACACCATCTGACCGTAGGATCATGTGCGCGACAGTGCTTTGCTTTTTGCTTCCCAGCATGCCATGCCATAACGCGTGGGTGGCGTCGCGATAAATGTACGCGACTGCAGTGGCACTGTCATCGTTAGCGCCTGGCGATCGTGAGATCGGAAATTCGACTGCGTCGCCCGTTGGGATTCGAGCTTTGCTGCTGCTGCTGCTGCTGCTGCTGCTGCTGCTGCTGCTGATTGACTAAGGTAAGGTAAAGTAATTTGGTTTGGGTGAAGATTATAAAGGTCAGAGGTAGTAAGGTACTAGGCCCGGTCGATCTTAAATTAAGATCTCCACTAGGCGCATCTGACGGTCGATGGGATTATTTATCTTGCCGACGTGGCGCGCTCGAGATATTTTCATTTTGAACATGGACATCCCGAACATCGAACATCGAATGCCATTGATTGATGTCGTCTCTCGTCTGCTATGCAATGGGGCGAATCGTCGACTTGGCGAGGTTTCACATAATTATACAGAGTGTATCTACTGTAGCATTTCAATTGGACGATCGACTGTGCGACACGATCAGGAATGCAAGCAAGATTCGTTTTTTGTTCGAGCATGCCATGGCGTCGCGGCTGCGTCGTGGTACGTACACGCGACTGTTGTGGCACTGTCATCATTAGCGTCTGGCGATCGTGAGATGGAACATTCGACTGTATCGCCCGTTGGGATTCGAGCTTTGCTGCTGCTGCTGCTGCTGCTGCTGCTGCTGATTGACTAAGGTATGTAAGGTAACTAGGCCCGGTCGATCTTTAAATTAAGATCTCCACTAGGCGCATCTGACGGTCGATGGGATTATTTATCTTGCCGACGTGGCGCGTTCGAGATGACACATAATTATACAGAGTGTATCTACTGTAGCATTTCAATTGGACGATCGACTGTGCGACACGATGCTGAACATGCACATTCCGAACATGAACATCGAGCCTCCCATGCCATTTATTGATTTAACATGTCTTAATCACGACGTGGCACGCTCAGGTGACACATAATTATACAAAGTGTATCTACTGTAGCATTTCAATTGGACGATCGACTGTGCGACACGATCAGGAACATGAACATCGAGCCTACCATGCCATTTTTTGATTTGACATCGTGGTACATACAGTCGACTGTTGTGGCACTGTCATCGTTAGCGTCTGGCGATCGTGAGATGGAACATTCGACTGTATCGCCCGTTGGGATTCGAGCTTTGCTGCTGCTGCTGCTGCTGCTGCTGCTGCTGCTGCTGATTGACTAAGGTACTAGGCCCGGTCGATCTTAAATTAAGATCTCCACTAGGCGCATCTGACGGTGGATGGGATTATTTATGTTGCCGACGTGGCGCACTCGAGAGATCCGAACATGAACATCGAGTCTGCCAGTCCATTAATTATTTGACATTTCTCGATCCTCGCGTCTGCTATGCAATGCAAAAGCGAACCTATCTGATTTCCGAACATCGCGTCGGCCATGCGATGTTTAAATCATTTTCGCCATTACACTATCTGACCGTAGGATCATGTGCGCGACAGTGCTTTGCTTTTTGCTTCCCAGCATGCCATGCCATAACGCGTGGGTGGCGTCGCGATAAATGTACGCGACTGCAGTGGCACTGTCATCGTTGGCGCCTGGCGATCGTGAGATCGAAAATTCGACTGCGTCGCCCGTTGGGATTCGCGCTTTGCTGCTGCTGCTGCTGCTGCTGCTGCTGCTGCTGCTGCTGCTGCTGCTGCTGCTGATTGACTAAGGTAAGTAAGGTAATTTGGTTTGGGTGAAGATTATAAAGGTCAGAGGTTGTAAGGTAATTCACTTCATGCCAAGATTACAAAGGTCAGAGGTTTCACTTCATGCCAAGATTATAAAGGTCAGAGGTCTAGGCCCGGTCGATCTTAAATTAAGATCGCCACTAGGCGCATTTGACGGTCGATGGGATTATTTATCTTGCCGACGTCGCGCGTTCGAGATGACACATAATTATACAGAGTGTATCTACTGTAGCATTTCAATTGGACGATCGACTGTGCGACACGATGCTGAACATGCACATTCCGAACATGAACATCGAGCCTCCCATGCCATTTATTGATTTAACATGTCTTAATCACGACGTGGCACGCTCAGGTGACACATAATTATACAAAGTGTATCTACTGTAGCATTTCAATTGGACGATCGACTGTGCGACACGATCAGGAACATGAACATCGAGCCTACCATGCCATTTTTTGATTTGACATCGTGGTACATACAGTCGACTGTTGTGGCACTGTCATCGTTAGCGTCTGGCGATCGTGAGATGGAACATTCGACTGTATCGCCCGTTGGGATTCGAGCTTTGCTGCTGCTGCTGCTGCTGCTGCTGCTGCTGCTGCTGCTGCTGCTGCTGCTGATTGACTAAGGTAATTCACTTTATGCCAAGATTATACTAAGCCCGGTCGATCTTAAATTAAGATCTCCACTAGGCGCATCTGACGGTCGATGGGATTATTTATCTTGCCGACGTGGCGCGCTCGAGATATTTTCATTTGGAACATGGACATCCCGAACATCGAACATCGAATGCCATTGATTGATGTCGTCTCTCGTCTGCTATGCAATGGGGCGAATCGTCGACGTGGCGAGGTTTCACATAATTATACAGAGTGTATCTACTGTAGCATTTCAATTGGACGATCGACTGTGCGACACGATCAGGAATGCAAGCAAGATTCGTTTTTTGTTCGAGCATGCCATGGCGTCGCGGCTGCGTCGTGGTACGTACACGCGACTGTTGTGGCACTGTCATCATTAGCGCCTGGCGATCGTGAGATGGAACATTCGACTGTATCGCTCGAATCTTTAAATTAAGATCTCCACTAGGCGCATCTGACGGTCGATGGGATTATTTATCTTGCCGACGTGGCGCGTTCGAGATGACGCATAATTATACAGAGTGTATCTACTGTAGCATTTCAATTGGACGATCGACTGTGCGACACGATGCTGAACATGCACATTCCGAACATGAACATCGAGCCTCCCATGCCATTTATTGATTTGATTTGTCTTGATCACGACGTGGCACGCTCAGGTGACACATAATTATACAGAGTGTATCTACTGTAGCATTTCAATTGGACGATCGACTGTGCGACACGATCAGGAATACACAAGATTCGTTTTTTGTTCGAGCATGCCATGGCGTCGCGGTTGCGTCGTGGTACGTACACGCGACTGTTGTGGCACTGTCATCGTTAGCGTCTGGCGATCGTGAGATGGAACATTCGACTGTATCGCCCGTTGGGATTCGAGCTTTGCTGCTGCTGATTGACTAAGGTAAGGTAAGTAACCAAAGTAAGTAAGTAAGGTACTAGGCCCGGTCGATCTTAAATTAAGATCTCCACTAGGCGCATCTGACGGTCGATGGGATTATTTATCTTGCCGACGTGGCGCGCTCGAGATATTTACATGCCGAACATGCACATTCCGAGCATCGAACATCGAATGCCATTTATTGATTTGACATGTCGTCTCTCGTCTGCTATGCAATGGAGCGAATCGTCGGACGATCACGACGTGGCGAGCCCAGATCATACATAATTATACAGAGTGTATCTACTGTAGCATTTCAATTGGACGATCGACTGTGCGACACGATCTGGAATGATAGCGAGATTCGTTTTTTGTTCGAGCATGCCATGGCGTCGCGGTTGCGTCGTGGTACACACACGCGACTGTTGTGGCACTGTCATCGTTAGCGTTTGGCGATCGTGAGATGGAACATTCGACTGTATCGCCCGTTGGGATTCGAGCTTTGCTGCTGCTGCTGTTGCTGCTGCTGCTGATTGACTAAGGTATGTAAGTAATGTATGTAAGGTACTAGGCCCGGTCGATCTTAAATTAAGATCTCCACTAGGCGCATCTGACGGTCGATGGGATTATTTATCTTGCCGACGTGGCGCGCTCGAGATATTTTCATTTTGAACATGGACATCCCGAACATCGAACATCGAATGCCATTAATTGATTTGACATGTCTTAAAGCGAATCGTCGGACGATCGCGACGTGGCACGCCCAGATCACACATAATTATACAGAGTGTATCTACTGTAGCATTTCAATTGGACGATCGACTGTGCGACACGATCTGGAATGATAGCGAGATTCGTTTTTTGTTCGAGCATGCCATGGCGTCGCGGTTGCGTCGTGGTACACACACGCGACTGTTGTGGCACTGTCATCGTTAGCGTTTGGCGATCGTGAGATGGAACATTCGACTGTATCGCCCGTTGGGATTCGAGCTTTGCTGCTGCTGCTGTTGCTGCTGCTGCTGATTGACTAAGGTATGTAAGTAATGTATGTAAGGTACTAGGCCCGGTCGATCTTAAATTAAGATCTCCACTAGGCGCATCTGACGGTCGATGGGATTATTTATCTTGCCGACGTGGCGCGCTCGAGATATTTTCATTTTGAACATGGACATCCCGAACATCGAACATCGAATGCCATTGATTGATGTCGTCTCTCGTCTGCTATGCAATGGGGCGAATCGTCGACGTGGCGAGGTTTCACATAATTATACAGAGTGTATCTACTGTAGCATTTCAATTGGACGATCGACTGTGCGACACGATCAGGAATGCAAGCAAGATTCGTTTTTTGTTCGAGCATGCCATGGCGTCGCGGCTGCGTCGTGGTACGTACACGCGACTGTTGTGGCACTGTCATCATTAGCGTCTGGCGATCGTGAGATGGAACATTCGACTGTATCGCCCGTTGGGATTCGAGCTTTGCTGCTGCTGCTGCTGCTGCTGCTGCTGCTGCTGCTGCTGCTGCTGCTGATTGACTAAGGTAATTCACTTTATGCCAAGATTATAAAGGTCAGAGGTCTAGGCCCGGTCGATCTTAAATTAAGATCTCCACTAGGCGCATCTAACGGTCGATGGGATTATTTATCTTGCCGACGTGGCGCACTCGAGAGATCCGAACATGAACATCGAGTCTGCCATTCCATTAATGATGCCCGAAGGTGGATATACGCATATATGCATAATATGTTTGAGCGTGTATACCTTAAGTGCGTTTCGTATCGAATATTGATATTCACGGTGTCGCGATTGTTGGCACCTTTGGTGCATTGGTATGATCCAAATGGTTCCTTACACTCCTATCGATCCACTCCACACTCCCTCCCACCCACCTCTCCCACCATCTCCCTCCACTTTCGCCCCCTTCTTCTCCATCTCCCTTGACCACCTCTCCTCTTCTTCCTCAGCATCACCACCTTCCCTCAGGCAGCCGTCCTCACTTCGACCCCCTTGCCACACACGACTTCCTATGACCGCCCCTGTGCGACTTTTTAGCACGGCCGTGTAGTTTTTCGTATAGTGACCACCTCTCCTCACATATAGGAGAAAGAGCCTTGCTTAGAGGCGCGCCATGAAAGCGGGAGTAACCACTTCTTCGGATGCCCACTGGTGGGGTGACAGCACTCTTAGGACTCTGTCCTAGCTTTCGGCGTAAATGTTTTATTATTATTATCATTATTAGTATTATTATTATTATCATTATTATTATTATTACTACTTGATATCCAAGTGCATTGATAGCATATTGTATAACTCTACACACAATAGATACACTCTGCACAGGTAGTAAGAGTGATTGTATGGTACCAAGAGAGATATGAATACATACAGTAGTAAACGATATATGAATACAGGCCCTCTCGCTATCTAAGCTGAGAGTGAGGATTATTCCGTAGGTTGTCATCACAATGTGTCACATATAGTGGTCAACTAATCCGACAGCAATTGATAACTAATGGAGAATATCTGATATGTTACGGTATAGATTGTCACATCGTCCGTAAACTTTGAACCAGGCTAATGAACTGAGTCTCAGAATGTTATGTCCTCTCGTTGTTGTGTCTTAGCACATAACGATCGTCCACAGGCAGCCACGCTAGCACGCCCACTGCAACACCTCAAGATTACCTCCCATCATTGCGCCCGACACGTATCATTATTGCGCTTTACCCCTCCAAACAAATAACTTCCTGCTATTGTGTGTATGCTAATGTACAATGTATATATAATCAATAGGCAATTAATCCCATCATAGATCAGTTGTAATGTCACACTTATAAACACGCTTACTTGGTGGTGGAAGGTAGTGGTGGTGGCAGCGGAGTGTGTTTGTGAGTTAGTGTGAGTATGGTAGAATGTGGATGGTATGGTGTGTGTGGCAGGGTGGTTATGTGGGTGTACATGCATATGTGTGTGAGTGCATGTGTATAATAGTGTGCGCATGGTGCCATGTATGCGTGTGTCGTTGTGGGGTATGTGTGTGTGTGTGTGTTCCTGCTTTGGTAAGCATGAGAAGGGTCGGACGTTTCGTACCTCAATCACACAATGGTCGCCTCATTTATGTATGTTTGCATATATATATATATATATATGCGTGCGCCGCTAGCATATGCCAACGCATTTTGGCATGAGCACGCCTGTGATAAAATCTTTAGCATAATCGAGCATGCAGCACATTACGTATCACGAATGCAGTACCCCGCATGTCGCACAGCGCTCACTAATTGCCGCTCACCAAATCGCCGGTATATCATCACTTGGGTATTGATGTTATATTGAGGTTCATTGAGGTATGTACGTATAGCGTAGCTGTTGTTGTATTATAAAGTGACGTCACATTACTACTTACTTGCTGGTGATACTTGTTGTGCAAATTACCGCCAACCATTTTCTGAAAATGGTGTAACATCTCTCAAGCATTGTGCGGCTGCGTTATATCAGCCTTATTCAATCATTCCGGTAGTCCCAGCACACCTATCATCACTGGTGCTCCCATCCATGACAATTTCGTTGGACGACCTCATGGCTGTTTTGTCAAGAGCACTCGAAGAGGTTTATAATACTGCAGTTAGTGTAGCCATTGATGACAAGGCTATTTTCACTAATGAATCTTCAATGCTCGAGGAGCAGGTACGTCTTCAATCTTGATACGAATATGATCCTCATTCTATCACGGTGATGGTGCCAATGTGTAGAATTCCACTCCACGCATTGTGCACATGTCTACAAGATGTCGTTGCCAATCGTACAGACAGTCACGACGACCTGCCATCCACACACGCGCCGCCGATGCACACACAACCACACACACACACGCACACGCACACACACACACGCGCGCGCGCACACACATATATGCGGAGGTCACTATGCAGCCATTAGTACCGTATCGTATACGCTTTGCCATCCTGCAAAATGAAAACGATTGTTAAGCAGGACGATGGGCACCGAACCCAGGCCAGAAGCGATCGTCCTGTGGTCGTCGTCCTCTTCCATCGACGTGATGACACAGAATGATGTACGATACTTACCGCCACATACATGCGCGCGCGTGCGTGCGCGTGCGACTCTATACCAATTTCACGCAAACCGATCCGCTGGAATCGTAGACGATTGCTCATCGCGTTGTTGGACGCATGTAAGTGATCACTGAAAATATACCTAGGCCTTGTCCGATGCGATTGAATGCCAATAATCGCCATTCGTGCACGCATGCACGCTGCAGTTTGACGAAGCGATAACTATCCGCACACTCACGATGAATGATCCGCAGCACACTCATGATGAATGATCAGCACACCTGCATATATGCACCACCATCCATGCACACACACACGCACGCACGTGCACCCACGCATGCACATTATCATCACGCGCGCACATCATGATGCTACATGCAAACAGTCACGACGACCTGCCATCCACACACGCGCCGCCGATGCACACACAACCACACACACACACGCACACGCACACACACACACGCGCGCGCGCGCACACATATATGCGGAGGTCACTATGCAGCCATTAGTACCGTATCGTATACGCTTCGCCATCCTGCAAAATGAAAACGATTGTTAAGCAGGACGATGGGCACCGAACCCAGGCCAGAAGCGATCGTCCTGTGGTCGTCGTCCTCTTCCATCGACGTGATGACACAGAATGATGTACGATACTTACCGCCACAAACATGCGCGCGCGTGCGTGTGCGTGCGACTCTATACCAATTTCACGCAAACCGATCCGCTGGAATCGTAGACGATTGCTCATCGCGTTGTTGGACGCATGTAAGTGATCACTGAAAATATACCTAGGCCTTGTCCGATGCGATTGAATGCCAATAATCGCCATTCGTGCACGCATGCACGCTGCAGTTTGACGAAGCGATAACTATCCGCACACTCATGATGAATGATCCGCAGCACACTCATGATGAATGATCAGCACACCTGCATATATGCACCACCATCCATGCACACACACACGCACGCACGTGCACCCACGCATGCACATTATCATCACGCGCGCACATCATGATGCTACATGCAAACAGCTGATCGGCACACATACATGCGTGCACCATCAGTCACGCGCGCGCGTGCACACATACATACACACGCAAACAACCTGCTGCAATCGTATATGATGATACTTCTTCCGTCGCTGCACGCATCCCCCCTCCCCCGCACTTACCCACAGCCGCCCACTCAATATACTCATACAATATAGATACAAATACCATACGCGATGTGTTGAAAGTATGCGCGCATTTTGAGCACTTACTGCATCCATCGTTGCACTCAATAGGCGATGAATGCCAACATGTCACTGACACGTGAATTGCGAGACAGTGGTTGAAGTTGCTGCGCTAATGGCATATACCTGAAGCGTTTTGATGTGTATGTCACTATCATTGCCATGGCCACGATCAGGAATGCAAGCAAGATTCGGTTTCCGTTCGAGCATGCCATGGCGTCGCGGCTGCGTCGTGGTACGTACACGCGACTGTTGTGGCACTGTCGTCATTAGCGTCTGGCGATCGTGAGATGGAACATTCGACTGTATCGCCCGTTGGGATTCGAGCTTTGCTGCTGCTGCTGATGCTGCTGCTGCTGCTGCTGCTGCTGATTGACTAAGGTAATTCACTTTATGCCAAGATTATACTAAGCCCGGTCGATCTTAAATTAAGATCTCCACTAGGCGCATCTGACGGTCGATGGGATTATTTATCTTGCCGACGTGGCGCGCTCGAGATATTTTCATTTGGAACATGGACATCCCGAACATCGAACATCGAATGCCATTGATTGATGTCGTCTCTCGTCTGCTATGCAATGGGGCGAATCGTCGACGTGGCGAGGTTTCACATAATTATACAGAGTGTATCTACTGTAGCATTTCAATTGGACGATCGACTGCGCGACACGATCAGGAATGCAAGCAAGATTCGTTTTTTGTTCGAGCATGCCATGGCGTCGCGGCTGCGTCGTGGTACGTACACGCGACTGTTGTGGCATTGTCATCATTAGCGTCTGGCGATCGTGAGATGGAACATTCGACTGTATCGCCCGTTGGGATTCGAGCTTTGCTGCTGCTGCTGCTGTTGCTGCTGATTGACTAAGGTAAGGTAAGGTAAGGTAAGGTAAGGTAAGGTACTATGCCCGGTCGATCTTAAATTAAGATCTCCACTAGGCGCATATGACGGTCGATGTGATTATTTATCTTGCCGACGTGGCGCGCTTGAGATAT